>SJYW01053633.1:239291-258408 GCA_006410735.1 Raphicerus campestris
TCTCCCACCTTCAATCTTTCCCAGCATCAAGGTCTTTTCAAATGAGTCAGGTTTTCCCATCAAGTGGCCAAAGTATTGGAGTTTCAGCTTCAGCATCAGTCCTTCCAATGAACACCCAGGGCTGATCCCCTTTAGGATGGACTGGTTAGAACTCCTTGAAGTCCAAGGGACTTTCAAGAGTCTTCTCCAACACTGCAGTTCAAAAGTCCAATTCTTCGGTGCTCAGCTTTTTTCACAGTCCAACTCTCACATCCATACATGACCACTGGAAAAAACATAGCCTTCACTAGACAGACCTTTGTTGGCAAAGTAATGTATCTGCTTTTGAATATGCTATCTAGGTTGGTCATAACTTTTCTTCCAAGGAGTAAGCATCTTTTAATTTCATGGCTGCAATCACCATCTGCAGTGATTTTAGAGCCCCCCCAAATAGTTTGACACTGTTTCCACTGTTTCCCCATCTATTTCCCATGAAGTGATGGAACCAGATGCCAGGATCTTAATTTTCTGAATGTTGACCTTTAAGCCAACTTTTTCACTCTCCTCTTTCACTTTCATCAAGAGGCTCTTTAGTTCTTTTTCGCTTTCTGCCATAAGGGTGGTGTCATCTGCATATCTGAGGTTATTGATATTTCTCCCGGCAATCTTGATTCCAGCTGTGCTTCTTCCAGCCCAGCGTTTCTCATGATCTACTCTACATATAAGTTAAATAAGCAGAGTGACAATAAACAGCCTTGACGTACTCCTTTTCCTATTTAGAACCAGTCTGTTGTTCCATGTCCAGTTCTTTTTTTTTTTTTTAAACATATAACATTTATTTATTTATCTATTTTGGCCGCATTGGGTCTTAGTTGTGGCAGGATGGATCTTTTCATCGTGGTGCATGGACTCTCTAGCTGTAGCAGGTGAGCTTAGTTTCTCCATGGCATGTGGGATCTTAGTTCCCCAACCAGGGATCGAACCTATGTCTACTGCTTTGCAAGGCAGATTCTTAACCACTGGACCACCAGGGAAGTCCCCCATGTCCAGTCTAACTGTTGCTTCCTGACCTGCATACAGGTTTCTCAAGAGGCAGGTCAGGTGGTCTGGTATTAGCATCTCTCTCAGAATTTTCCACAGTTTATTGTGATCCACACAGTCAAAGGCTTTGGTATAGTCAATAAAGCAGAAATAGATGTTTTTCTGGAATTCTCTTGCTTTTTCCATGATCCAGCGGATGTTGGCAATTTGATCTCTGGTTCCTTTGCCTTTTCTAAACCAGCTTGAACATGAGGAAGTTCACGGTTCACATATTGCTAAAGCCTGGCTTGGAGAATTTTGAGCATTACTTTACTAGGATGTGAGATGAGTACAACAGTGCAGTAGTCTGAGCATTCTTTGGCATTGCCTTTCTTTGGGATTGGAATGAAAACTGACATTTTCCAGGCCTGTGGCCACTGCTGTGTTTTCCAAATGTGCTGGCATATTGAGTGCAGCACTTCCACAGCATCATCTTTCAGGATTTGAAACAGCTCAACTGAATTCCATCACCTCAACTAGCTTTGTTCATAGTGATGCTTCCTAAGGCCCACTTGACTTCACATTCCAGGATGTCTGGCTCTAGGTGAGTGATCACACCATCATTATCTGGGTCATGAAGATTTTTTTGTATAGTTCTTCTGTGTATTCTTGCCACCTCTTCTTAATATCTTCTGCTTCTGTTAGGTCCATACCATTTCTGTCGTTTATTGAGCCCATCTTTGCATGAAATGCTCTCCTATATCTCTAATTTTCTTGAAGAGATCTCTAGTCTTTCCCATTCTATTGTTTTCCTCTATGTCTTTGCATTGATAACTGAGGAAGGCTTTCTTATCTCTCTTGCTATTCTTTGGAACTGTGCATTCAGATGCTTATATCTTTCCTTTTCTCCTTTGCTTTTCAATTCTCTTTTTTCGCAGCTATTTGTAGGCCTCCTCAGACAGCCATTTTGCTTTTTTGCATTTCTTTTTCTTGGGATGGTCTTGATCTCTGTCTCCTGTACAATGTCACAAACCTCCATCCATAGTTCATCATTCACTCGGTCTATCAGATCTAGTCCATTAAGTACACCTTTGAATAATGTGCCTCTTGTAACTGACTGTGTTTTTCTCCATGCTTTGACTGCTAGAAAGTTCCGAGCCTAATCTGTAGCCTGGCTCTCAGGTTACCATGTATTTTTGTACAGGTGTGCACTGCACCACTCAGGGGTTCTATGTTCCCTTCTGAGTAGGTGTCAGAACCATTTAATCAAGGCAGAAGAAACAATCCTTTAGTCATCATTCTTTCCCCCTACCTCCAACGGATCATCCTAGCCTTTCCACTGTATGACGCAGACGTTCCTCAACCACATCCTGTTCCTCTTAACCTGCTGCAGCTGCCACAGTTCACCTCCTCACCATATTCTACAGTTGCAATAGCTTCCCAGCAGCTCCAGACATGTATAAAAAAGCAAAAGATTTTTTTTTCCTCTCCCATATGGCTCAAGAATTATGCGACTAAATTTCACTCTCACTAAGACTCTTGAGAGTCCCTTGGACTGCAAGGAGATCCAATCAGTCCATTCTGAAGGAGATCAGTCCTGGGTGTTCTTTGAAAGGAATGATGCTAAAGCTAAAACTCCAATACTTTGGCCACCTCATGCGAAGAGTTGACTCATTGGAAAAGACCCTAATGCTGGGAGGGATTGGGTGCAGGAGGAGAAGGGGACGACAGAGGATGAGATGGCTGGATGGCATCACCGACTCGATGGACATGAGTTTGGGTGAACTCCAGGAGTTGGTGATGGACAGGGAGGCCTGGCGTGCTGCGATTCGTGGAGTCACAGAGTCGGACACGACTGAGCGACTGAACTGAACTGAACTGAACTGAACTGAATGCTTTGAATAGCTCACAATTACACACTGACAGGACAAAATCCAAGATCTGCATCCAGGCTTATAAAGGCTTCCCTAATCTGGTCCCTGTCCACTTCTCCAGTTCACGTCCTGTAATCCCCAGCTCTGTTCTCCACTCACAGAGGTGCTTGTACTTCCCCACACACCGATCGGGCCATGCCTCCTCGCCATTTCATATATTGTTCCATCTGCTCCACTTGCATTTCTCCTCATCTGCCTCAAGAAAATTTACTACTGTCTCCCCTGTAAGACTACATTTTGGAGGCAGTGTGTTAGTCATGCAGTCATGTCCCACTCTTTGTGACTGAATGGACTAAAGCCTGCCAAGCTCCATGGGATTCTCTAGGCAAGAGTACTGGAGTGGGTTGCCATTCCCTTCTCCAGTTGGAGGCAGAGTCTGTGTCTTGGTCTTTGTTTTCCCAGTTCCTAGCAAGACAAGGGTTGGAGAGTAAGAGGGACAAATTACTATATATAAAATAAATAAGCCACAGGATATATAGCACAACACAGGAAACACACCCAATATTTTATAATAACTACAATGGAATATAACCTTTAAAAATTGTGAAACTCTTTTGACCCCTTCAAGCTCATATAATAATGTACATCAGCTATTCCTCAATAAAACAAAACACTGGAACTTTTTAGACATTTTTTAAATGTCTTGGAATTCTGAAACATCAAGGTTGGGAAACTGTCACACTGAGATTTCAGGATACCAACTCTGTATCTATAATTGTAACCTGAATCCAGGAGGCAAAGAGTTAACAATCATACATGGCACCCCTAAGTTCATGGGGAACTCTTACTATCTTTAAGATAGATCCCACCTCCTCTTCTTCCAAATGTACTGGAGGCAGAATTAAAGTGACCTTCAGTTCAGTTCAGTTGCTCAGTCGAGTCCGACTCTTTGTGACTCCATGAGCACACCAGGTCTCCCTGTCCATCACCAACTCCTGGAGTTCACCCAAACTCTTGTCCATTGAGTCGGTGATGCCATCCAGCCATCTCATCCTCTGTTGTCCCCTTCTCCTCCTGCCCCTAATCCCTCCAAGCATCAGAGTCTTTTCCAATGAGTCAACTCTTCACATGAGGTGGCCAAAGTATTGGAGTTTCAGCTTTAGCATCATTCCTTCCAAAGAAATCCCAGGACTGATCTCCTTTAGAATGGACTGGTTGGATCTCCTTGCAGTCCAAGGGACTCTCAAGAGTCTTCTCCAACACCACAGTTCAAAAGCATCAATNACCTTCAGCATGGCAACCAGGAGGTGCAGTTCCCATGGATACCCAGAAGACCAAATTTCAAAACCAATCACATTTCTAAAAGGAACAATTTCTCTTGGTTAAAAAAAAAAAAGCAAAACCAAGTGCACAAATGGCATAAATTTAATACTGTTAGAAGCTACTATGTATTTAAGATACGTCTATGACTATGATTCTTAAAGTTCAGGCCCAGCAATGCTCTATACTTAAGCAGATAAAATCAAAACGCTTGGGAACTACTAGTAGGTATGAGTTACCCTGGGGAGTTTTCTACTCTGGGATTTCCATGAAAATATCTGCAAATACTTAATGATGCCAAGAGATGCTTGGTGTATCACCACAAGAGTGCCACAGGGGTCTCCCTCTGTAAAATGGAGCTGCTGAGAATAAAATTAACAAAAAAAAACCTAAAAAATATACAGTCAGTTCTACCAAGTAAGCACATCTAATTTTTCAAGTTAGTATCAGTCCTCCTGCCAAAGGAACCACGAAGTGCCATAGGCAGAGACGTGAACTGTGGAAGAACACTGAATGAAATAAAGGCAAACTTCTAAAATCAGGCCAAGTGACCTCTAAGTGACCCTCCAACTCCTAAGTCCTATGGTTCTTGGAAAGAGCCTCGAGTTGGGATGGGGGGGAAAAGCACTCCTTCCGTTTGTCCTCTGATGACTTACACTTAATTTTTTTTTTTTTAGTATTTAAGTTTTCTGAGGCTTCCTTTACGCTTGGAACTCTTTTCCACAGAGACTCCACCTCCCAGGGTAACTATGACATCTATAGTAGCCACCAGATGGAGGGGCTTCTCTAGCCCCTGCTTTAAAAACTCTATGACATTCTGTGTATTAATATTTCAATTAAAAAATCTGAAAGAACAATTCACATTAGGAATACAGAAAAGCAACCCTCATAAAACCATCTGAACATCGTTTGAATCTGTTACTGCACCACTTTTTTTTCCCTGCAAATTTGGTCAAAACAAGTAATATTTTAGTATATATCTGAACGCACTGGGTTCGAACACTGCACGTTAGCTCATAAAGCAGCTGTGTATCAATGAGAATTGTAGAGGCAAGGGGGGAAAAGTATCTAGAAGTTCATTTTCTACATAAAACTCCTGGGTGTAAATCTCTCTGAAGTATCTCTCAAACTTCCTCATCCCCTTAAGCACAGCGCGGTGAATCAACGTATGATTAATCCAGCCTTTTTGGGTGATGACTCAGGATCACTACAATGAACAACCATTACACAAGGCGCCTGTGGGAGCCACGCACAGCCTTCCCCCTCCAGCGCTGCTCCTACACCACCCGGGGCCTCGGTCGGCCGCATGCTGTCTTTCTCACGGAGGCTGTCACTGGGAGCGTGTGGCACAGACACAGCCGTAAGAGGAGCACAGACGGTGCCTCTGCCCGCTCGGGAGCAGCTGTGCAGTGTGAGCGCGCCTGGCTCTCCTCCTGAGAGCCTTTCTCATGCGGCTCCCGCAACCTCTCCTTCTGATGGTGTTTTCACCCCCAACCACCAACTTGGCCTCTGATTTCTTGCTGACTGGAAAAACAGGAGACAAGGTGGTGAGGGCTGTATCTACAGTGGGAATAAACAGTGCTAAATAAAGTGTGGGTCTAAAAGGACCATCAGGAATCAAGGGGAGGAGTCTTAGTACTAAAACTTTCTAAACCTGCCTGGCTTCTAGCAAGCTCTATTTTGCATATCTCCCCCCACCCCCACCCCGGCACAGGCTAAAGATTCTGGACCTCAGAATGCCAAATAAGTGACCTGCACATAAGTGATATATTACTACTGAGTCAACTGAATACTAGCTAAGCAACTGCTGCTTCCATAACTGGTAACTGGCGCTCTGGCAGTACCCACTGTCTTATTCTGAACATTATCTACCAAGCACTGTTAAGAGCTTGACATGAAAAGACACAGCCTAAAAAATATATATATATTTTTTTCTACCCTGGACACACTGATATATTTTAGGGAAGTTTTAACTTTGTGCTACTTGGAACACTTCAATTACACAAGTTAAAAGAATGAGGTTATATAAAAAAAAGATAACAAGAAAGAACATAATACATATGCCTTAGAGACTTCAGTAAATACGAAAACTGTCGCTTTGTTCTTCTACTGTGTTAGGAAGTTCTCAAACAAAGAGGCTTGATGTAGGCAGACGGAAAGGGGCTTATCAGCTTAAGAAACGGGAAGGATGGTACAATTAACTGTCACACAGTCAGAGACAGTTCACGCTGATGAGGCCCAAGACAGGACACAAGAACAGAGCGCCCGACTCCTCTCGACACAACACCCAGCGCGGCAGACCCCGCTCCCCCAGGGATCCATACACGAGGCTGGAGAGGCAGCGGCCTGTGGAGGGAGGGGGGAGAAGAAGGAAAAGAAGAGAAGCAAGAGGAAGAAGTCTCTATCTGAACCACAAATGCCTCCCTCCCTCCCACAGGCTCAAGTGCTGTGGCCTAGGTATTCCAGGGGGATTAAACACACACACACACACACACACACACTGCATTTCTTTCTTATTACGGTCTCCTCTGCTCCACAGACCCAGCCCTGGCAGGCGGAGAACCGCTGCCCTGGGCTCGGCAGAGAGCTGGCGCCCGGGCCTCGCGAGTGAAGGTGAGGTGTTGTAAACGCGTGGGCACGGCCCAGCGAGGATGCTGAGGAAACAAGAGCAACTTCTCCTCCGGCCACGACAGTAACCTGCTCGGGGTGGGGGGGGTTCGCCCTCACAGCGTTACAGGATGCTCCAGAAACAAGCAGAGGAGGACCAGGGGCCATGAAACATGAACCGTGCGTCGTGTGAGAGGTGCCAAGGGTTCTGTTCTAAAACAGATGCACAGAGAGAATCCGGTCTCTCCTCATGTGACGATGCAGTTTCTTGAGTCTTCACCGTGCCAAACACACTAGCATCAGAAACATGCTTCAAACAGGGTGAGGATCAGAAAGAAAAGAGACGCCTCCTGCCTCCTCCCTCCAAAAGAGAAAAAGGAAGGCGGCGACAAGCCAGAAATAGCCGAGCCTGCTTCTGGGCGCCGGGCGGTGCATCGGAGAGGCTCCCCTGCAGCGTGTGTTACGCTGGCTCCGCATGACTATATATGGTATGTTTACGGAGGGGTTCGACACAAACACCACACAGAACTCAGGTCAGATCAGAGCTGCCGTCTCAAGAGCTCGGCCCCCCCAAGCTGACGGCCACAGGACATCCCTGAGGCTGATGAGCTGTGGATGCTTCAGGAGGCAACACCTCCGGACCCACAGGCACCAACTGGGGGCGCGCGATGCCCCTCGCCAGCCCCCCCCGCCCCATCACAGGCTGCGCACCCCGCAGAGGCATAAATGCACACTCAAGAATGTCTCTGGTGAATGGGGCCTATGTTACATGACGACAGGCATGGACGGCGATTTCTCCAGAAACAGCTGGCAAGGCCAAGGCCTCTCGCACAGGCTCCTCACTGCCACAGAGGATTTTCATCACATCAAATGTCCTGCCCGGGAGAGGGAAAGCCAGACACTAGAGTGGGGAGGGGGCTGGGGAGGGCAGGGTATGGGGTGAAGATGCCTCCAAGTCCTGGGAGAGGAGCAGGGAGCAGAGGAGGAAGGAGAGGGAGAGAGGGGAGGCTCCATCACCGGTTACCAGTCTCGCCCAACCTGTTCTGCGGTGTGGTCTGTTAACTCCTTTCTGGCAGAGGGACGGACAGAGCAGCCCGTTCTCCTTTTCTCCCCTCAGCCAGGCTGCAATGAAGGCAGACTCGCAGAGAAAAGTCCCAGAGAGAAAGGCTAAACCCATTCCTGACTGGACTCAAGCCCGTAATTTGCATCCTGCAGCGGGAGACCTTCGCTGCCAGCTCCTGGGCGTCTTCTCCACCAGCTTCCCAGCCCTTTCCATCGCCTGACTCCTCTCCTCCCCTTGGAAACGAGGAATTCGAGGCTGGGTCCTAGAACACAGCTAAGTACAGGTGAGGCTGAGCGAGGCCCGGCTTTCACCAGCTGGAACACTGCACTGTGTCAGAAGGAAGCAAAAGCTGGTTTTTCTTCTTGTTGTTCTCTGCTTGACATTAGGCACTTACGGGGTTAACAGACAGCCTGCAGACCAGAAATTTACCTGCTTAGCAACAGCAGCATCAACTAAGCCACACTGGTTGTTTTGACACAGGAAAAGCAGTTTCTACCTGGTGAAAATACCTGGTGATGTTTCAGTTGCCATTGTGAGCAACACGCATATTAATCACATGAGAAGGGCAATCAAGAAAGCACGGAGGGCACAGGGCGAGAGGTCCACAGAGAGGTTGCCCAGCGTAAGCGGGCAGATCAAAACCAAGCGTGACAACGCTGGGCTAGGCAAGGAAAGGTGTTCTGGAAGCTGAAAGCAGACTCCCAGGTGAGAACTGCCCCTGGAAGCCCTGGAACCTGGGCTCGCTGCTTTGTCTTTTGGCAGCCCTAGGGATTCTTCAGGTGGTGGGACAGTCTTCACAAAAAAGACAGATTTCCCCCCAACTGAATGGTGAGATGAAAGCATGAATCTTACAAGAGATCACACGTTCTTCCTTACACAAACTATGTCTAAAGTTTAACAAAAAGGTTAAGTGCAACCCGGGGCATCCATATCCCCTTTGAAAGACAACGAGTGAACACAGTCCTTGAAACCTAAATATCTACTGTGAAATTCAACCACAGAAAGCTGCTTCATTTTCGGCAAATGGCTGTTTCATTTTTGGAAGCTCCAGGATGCTGAGGTTTGTAGAGCTGGTTGCTGTAGGGTGTTTACTGCTATTTTAACAGAAACGTGTCTCCTTAGCCAGAGCAAGGCCTAAAAACAAGAACTAAGAATCTGGTTCAGTTGTTGAATACGTAAAGTACAGCAGAAAAATACACTAACACGTTCTTTCACCCAAAATACAATTAAATAAAATGGAAAGGAGGAATAATGCCAATGTATGCATATATAACATACATAATTACAAAGTCAAATAATATACCTAAAGAGAGAAACAAAACAGAAGTGAAAATTTTAACATTACTGGTATCATTTGGGGATGGAACCTGGTTTTAACAAGAGAAAGCAATGATAAACAGTCATTTGTAATAATATATTCAAATACTCTGGAAAACCACATTGCACTTTTACCAGCTTTCCTTAAAGTCTAAACTGAAGACAGTACTTGATGACAAAGAGATTTTGTGTAAAGTGTAGGACAGACTATGATCTAGGAAAAAAACCAAACTTTCTGACTTCAATGCAGTTTAAAATAAAATTTCAAAGTCACATGCTTCTTTGATACTAAAAAGCACATATGCAAAAACCAAGCCACCAAAGTAATCTCCTCCTTTAACAAAGTAAAATACTTGCACTGATTCAGAACCCCTATACTAACAGTTAGAGCAAATTAAGCCTATTTCTGAAATTTACATTTAAAAAATGTAAGCTGGGTCAAAGAAACTAGTGTGGACAAAATGGTGGTATTTAAAGCAAAAATTTGGCCTATGCAGAGGCAGGAAAAAAAAAAGGAAAGAAAAGGAAAAAAAAGACCACAGTGATGTACTCTGGTTGCAAGCAGAGTGGGCTGCAAGGCCAGTTGTATCTAACAGTTGTGCGCCAAACAACAAATGGTGCATTCATAAGCCGCGAGAGCAGAGGCTGTGAATCTGCACACCAACTGATGAGCGGCTGACTTTCCTGTTGTTTCACAGTCAAGGAGTGAAAAAAAGACTGGACTCAGAGGCACAGGCTGTCTCTTCAGCTGTGGCAAAATGGTGAGCAAGAGGGTCCAGATAAAGGGGCCCAAGGACCATTTATCCTCTTCCAACAAGAGCTGGGCCTGATGATAATTGAGTAAACACCTCACCAGAAGATAATACCGCAAGAGCTGTGGGGGATGGCGGGGAAGGCCCAGTGGAAACCAGGACAGCCTCCCCTACCCAATTTTTTAAAGAAAATATTCAGCACCCCTAAATCCACAACCTCAGACCAAAGGATTAAACGTCCGCAGGTTTATGACCTGTGTGTGACATTACCTCTCCACCGCCTTAACAAAAGAAACATCCAGTACCAGATACTCAGCATCCCTGATAATTCTGTCACACTGCCAACTTCTTAAAAAATTAATTAGTGGCATTTACTCCTGCCAACGCAGACAGCCTATCAGGGGTCTAGCCCAGGCACCACAATACCTCGCTTAACAGGAAACTCAGGGTTGCAACAAGCAAGCATCAGATAGGAGAACTGCAAGGTCTATGTATCATGTCCTAACTCTAAAAAAAAAAAAAGACCCAGCGCCTGAAATGTATTCATTGGCCTCTCAGACGTAAATGTACATGTAGTAGCCTGTTTATAAACACATTCTTTGAAAGCTAATTATTAGGGGTATTCACTAATCACCCCCAGAAGCTTTTTCAAGTGGACAAGCCCCAGCCTCACAAACAGATCTACTGAATCTGAATCCCCAGCTCTTAAGAATCACTGGATGCTGCAGCCCAGTGAAGAGTGACCACCCAAGAAGGCAAATGTCAGATCTGAGGGGGGCTCACCGGAAGTGCTCTGGGTACCAAGCTGCTCATGGAAGTGGGGCCGGGGCTCCTGGGTACAGGAGGCAGCAGTGCCCTCGGTGGGTGAACCCGCCTCATGCTTGCACAGATGTGCACGCCCACCGTGCCCGCTGGGGGCAGGGCCTGCGGGGTCACAGGGCACATTGGCAGGACGCCTGGGGGCAGGCGGCCTGGAGCCCTGGGGAGCGAGCCCCAGAGCTCTCACAGGCCGTGCTTTCCCCTCGGATGGTGGGGCCTGAAGCCCAGAACAAGGGGCTGGTCACGGACCCCGGAGGGGGCCTGGGGAACAGGTGCCTGGGGGGGTTCCAAAGGGATTTAAAACCTGAGGCCACGGGGGCTTCTTCGGTTCTGTGCTGAAGGCGGGTCACGTCGGAAACGAGCCAAACAGCCGCCCAACACTCAGGACAGGGAGGACCCGACGCCGCCGGCTTCCCGTCGGCCAGCAGCAACGCTGCCCCCGTCCGTCCTCGTCCCCTTCCTTCCCTGTCCTCAGCCTCCAAAGGGCTCGGCAACATCTTTTCAGCCCCGCGCCGTTCTCACTAGAACAGCCATCAGGTAAACCCAAGCCCTTTAAGGCGCACTCATCCTGGGCTGTAACTCAAAGTGCAAGTGGGCGCGCTCACGCCTATGCAAAACTCCTGGAAATTTACCTGGTCACGGGCTAAAAATGGCCTCAAACTAACACCGGGCGGGGGGGGGGGGGCGGGGGGAAGCCCCCCCTCAGGAAGCCCAANAAAACAAAGAGTGCGATGACTCAATTCATGACATATTTCTGCCAAAACTATCTTTGAAGAAATAAGTTTCTAAAGAATAAGAGAAAATAATATACTACTATCACAGGATTTAAAATATAAATGGGGATTTATGATTCCATATGATAAATTGAATGGATGTATCACTTCCATTCTCTCCTGAATTCCTATTAAAATGATAGTAGTAATATTTAAAATATATAGGTCTAAAGGACTGAAAAAAAAACAGGAGAGAAGACAGCAGGGGATAGGAGATAGTAACAGGTTTTGTAGGATGGAAAGCTGATGAATTAAGAGAGTAGGGAAAGTTGAACCTAATTTCTTCCAAAAAGGAGGAAAAACCAAACTCAGGAACTTGGTTGTACAGAAAGACAGTGAGGCACAGATCTGGAATTCAGAATCACTTGAAAGTCTGCACATGAGGCAGTTAGATCCAAAAGATCCTCTTCAAAACCCTCAGACATGAGATTGATTCCCTCAGAACATGAATCAAAGAGGTTCTGAGCTTGAGGAGAGAAAGGTTCAGAAAAGCTCAAGGGGAGCCAAAGGGCTGAAAATAGGTGGACTAAGTGGAAGTTTGTGTATTTATGGGAAAAACACACAGACACCCTTTCACCAGCCCTGTTTCCCCTTCCAGATCCTCAGATACCTGTAGCCAGGCACAAGACTTCCCCTGAGGATATTCTCTAAATTCAAAGCTGTCGTCAGGCATGCAGAGTCTCAAACAAACATACAAATCATAAACTATGGCTAGAAAGCAACCATTCAAGATTGGAGCAGGAGAACAAAAGTTTTTGGAAATAAATTTAAAATGGAACTCAGATTATTTGACAAGTATTGGGCCATATTTAGAAAAATTATTTGGAAGACTACCAAATGAATAATTGATACAACTGTTGACTCCAGGGGAAATGAAAAGAAACGTAATCATGATACACAGCTAGTTTCAGCAGTGAAATATGCATAGACAGTCAAAATAATGTAAACATAATAAAATTTAGCCAAATCTGTGATCTGATTATATTGCAAGGCTGGAGGGAAAAAAAGTAAGTTGATCATATAAGAAAGCTAAACCCTTACTTACCAATGTGAAAAGTCAATAGACTATGTATACATAGATATAATAAATTATATCAGCATAAACATGTAATTCTCATGTATAAAAATAAATACCACAAGACACAGGGAAGATTAGAAATAGGGAGTGAGACTGGCCACAGGAAGAGTTTTTAAAAATTATAAAAATCAGTAACCCACTCCAGTACTCTTGCCTAGAAAATGCCATGGATGGAGGAGCCTGGTAGGCTACAGTCCACGGGGTCGCAAAGAGTCAGACATGACTGAGTGTCTTCACTTTCACTTTTCACTTTCATGCATTTGAGAAGGAACTGGCAACCCACTCCAGTGTTTTTGCCTGGAGAATCCCAGGGGCAGAGGAGCCTAGTGGGCTGCCACCGTCAATGGGGTCGCACAGGGTTGGACATGACTGAAGTGACTTAGCAGCAGCAGCAGCACCAGCATAACTATCTATTGTAGCCCATTATTCTAATTATACTATCAGATAGTAGCTTATATATGACTTTATATTCTGTGTTTTTCAACAATGTTTAATCCATAATTGCATTTGGTAAGGAAACAAAAACCATGTATTGTTTTTAATATTATTTGGAGATTGAAATGAAGCAAACTTTGTGGCTAAGAATAGTTTAAAGCAATGAAACAAAAGTAAAGTTCATAGGTTAATATAAAAAATAAAACAATGAGACAAAACACTGTTTTGCTTTCAAACTGCACATATGCCTTCTTGCCTCTTCCACAGAACAGGATAAGAACATGCCTCCTGATCCTGGTTAAAAATAATAGTTGTTTGCTCTTTCTCGTTTCCTGGCTAACGATCTTAAAGTTTTTCCTTATTTCAATCAATCCAATTTAATGTATTCAACACAAACTCACTGTTTCCTGGCTTTCAAAGCCTGTCCTCTTCTCCCCTAGAGGCTAGATTTCTACCTATCTAGCCTTATTTTCCGTTTCATCACAATAAGCACCTTCTGTTCGAGTTATATGGATGTCTCAGAACCCTGTCCCCTCTGGGCCATGCCTGCTGTCATCTTTTGGGTCAAGCTATGACTTCAATATCTGGGCCCATTTCCTCTGTACCTGGCCAAGGCCTTCTTATCCTTCAAAACCTGCTTCAGGATTGGCAAAGATACTTTTCATCATAATTCTACCATTTTATCATCCTTAAACTTTGGTTTTTTATCATTACAACTTGAAAATACTACTTACTGAAGAAAAAATTTGAAAATTTTGTTTATGACCTTCTCGAACAAAGGAAAATTTAAACAAATGAACATTTGTCTAAATTCAAGACAAATGTGCTGAATCTATTGGGTTGGCACCATACCAACAATTTCCACAATGTGATGTACCAGTGATTTTTTTTTTTTAGCATTGTGGCATTTGCTATTAAAGGACCATCTCTTTAAGGCACCCCGTCCCAACAACAAGAACACACACAAAATTTTTCAATGCCTATCTGAAGGGACAAACAGTAAATCAAGATTAGATTAAGATACCAATAAATCTGATAAGAATTAATTTTTATATTGATGGTTCCTGTTAATTATTTTAAAGGCTATAGTTTTTGTTATATTTATTGTAGGAACAAAATAATAATATAAATTTAAAAATGAAAAGGGGGGGGATTGTTTATACTTTTACCACCCAAAGAAAGTTTTTCCTTTTTTTATATAACTGTTTTATTTCTCATCCCCATAAATATATAATTTTACATATAAAGTATTATACCTTTTACCTTGGTATCATATGATAAACATTTTCATGTTATAAGACCTCTTTCATACTTATTTTATACTTAAACAATAATCCATCTATAAATATCTGTATAATAATTCATCTATAGTAGTACCATAATTATTTGTTTCTCTGTCATTAGTCATTTACAGTTCCTTCCAGTTTTTTTTAGTAGACTGTGGACAAACAGGGACTCTTATGCACGGACAATACTTGTCAAATTTAAAACGTATATCCTCTGACCCAGCAAATCTGTCTCTTGGATTCTATCCTTGAGAGATATTTACAGAACTGTGTAAGCATATATATGCTCTTTGCTGCATTACCTAATAGTAAAAATTCAAAGTGATCTAAATGTTTGCCCACAGGGCGATAGCTAAATAAACTTTAGTAGACCTATATATAATATATGGTCATTGAAAAAATGAGTTAGGTCTGTCTGGGTTGACTTGGAGGATATTCATAAACTCGATAAATGGTAGTGGAGTTAGGGAGGGTATGAGTTTTAGATAAATAGAGCTCATGACTGTGGGAAAAAATACTATACATATGCATTTATAACATATGTTATAGATGTGCTTTCTATAATATTTAAAAATTTCCAAAAAATTTAAAGCATTTAGTTCACTTAGTTTATACAAATACATGGAAAGATATGAGGGAAAACACAGAAAGAAGCATAATTAATGTACACAGGCTAATTCAAAGTTTAGCTTTTAGATGGGCTTCCCTGGTGGCTAAGATGATAAAGAATCTGCCTGCAATGCAGGAGATGCAGGTTTGATCCATGGGTTAGGAAGCTGTCTCTTATACACATCTCGAAGGCCTCCGGCTGTCCCCGGGATTGCCGCCCCGGCCACCGCGGGCCGAGGAGAAAGCGGCTCAAGGTCTTCGTGGAGGCGACGCCGCCGCGGCCCACGGGAAGGCGGCCGAGCCCCGCCCCCGGCCGCCCGCTCGGCCAATCGGCGCCCGCCGCCCTGACTGACGGCACCGCCGCCCGCTCACCGGGACGCCCCGCGCGGGGCGCCGAGGTGGGCGGGCGGCGCCGAGGCCCGGGCTGGACCAGCGGCGCCCCGCGACCCGCCGCCCCGGCCGTCGTCCGCCCCGCTTCCCGCCGGCCGCCGCGCGCGCGCTCCTGTGCAGACGCGCTTCTCTCAGACAGGGCCCCGTGTGCTCGAAGGCTCCGCGGCCCCAGGAGGGCCGGCTGCCTTCCGCCGCGTGCTCCCAGGCCCGGCCGCCGGAGCCCCAGGACCGAAACCCATCCCGACGGCCTAGATGCGGGGCCACCGGGGAGGCGACGCGACCCTCGGGGCGCAGCTAGCAGCCCGCCCTCCGTGTCGGCCACCGGTGCGCAGGGGCAGCCTGCAGTGAAGGACGGGAAGGGGCAGTTCCTACTGTCTCTGAAGTTTTTAAAATGTGCAGATACTCTTCACTACAAAAGCAGCACAAATCACATTCCTATTTTCGGAAAAGAGGCACGGGCGACAGTTTTAAATATTACACGATTTCCGAGGCCAGCACACAGACTCTGTATCTGGCCACATTTCATCTAACAGGCTTGAGTGTACTAACTCCGGAAATGAAATTATAGCGCTCAGAGGGCCATCCCAATTAATCTTTGAGAAAGGAAAAAAAAGGAAATCCCTGTAAAACCAGATATCGTCAGAATTGTCAGAATATATGTTATAGTACTTTGCTGGGACCTTAAGAACTTTTCATCCTAGAAGGTGGGTCTTCAGATTTTTTTTTTTAATGAAAGGAAAGAAAATGTTTTTAAAATTACTTTTCTTGCCATTCAGAAGGAGCATCTGAAGAAATGGTTTTAACCCCAGGACATAGAAAGGGCAGATCAAGCAGCCCTGTTACAGGCCCATATAACTGAAGAGAGGATATTGAAAGTGTGAAACTTGATGTCTTTCCCCCTAAATTCTCCATAATTTTTAAAAATTCAACATCCATGTGACCTTGGACTCTCTCATTTTCATCTGTCTCTTGCAGTACACTCTCTTTGCTAGCCATTCAGCACACTGCAAGCCCTGATAAAAGTAGTTAATGTTTACTGAAACCTGGGCATGAACTGTACTAAACCTGATAGCAGTGAAAAGGCAAAGTTCTGTTGTTAACAGCATCCATGCACAATAAAAAATTTAAAAAAAGAGGGGTTGCAATTCCAGGAAGGGAAACATTCTTCTCTTTCTAATTTGAACTTAAAATCTGTCACTGATGAATATGTCAGTTATTCATCACCAAAAGATGATTTTCATCTTTTTCATTATCTCTCTGGAATATTTTCAACACAAGTACACTTCAACCTTTTCATATTTTTCCAAATTTTTCTTTGTAGATTTTTTTGACTGAAATCCATCTCTTTGTATCTCTTGTTCTGACTTTTTTTGGAAGGTTGGGCGACCTGATGGATAACCAGTTTTAATGATACTACTCTCAAAGATTTATTCATTTGAATAGCTGCTTACAAGTCATAAACAACTATATTTCATGCAAAAATAAATTTAACATTTCAGTGGATATCATCTAAAATATTCTTCTTCTCTTGTTTTATAGTTTATCAAATGTGAAAACAGTTAACTGCAGGATAACCAGATCTTTAATTCTCACACCATTACCTTCTAAGTATACTGTGTATCAGAACTTAGTGATATTTTAAACCTACTGCTATCTATTTCTTCCTCCCATTTCCACACTAGTCCTCTTCCTCCCATTACCTCAGTTAAAATAATAATTCAACTTACACACACACACACACACACCGAGGCTGTATCCTCAACAGGATGCTCTCAGGTGTTTAAAGCCAACTTTCTCTCTCCCCATCCCCCCCTTGCTTAAATGGCAGCAATAGAACCAGTCACCTTGGAAACAAACATCACCCAGTGTTTGCAGAACAAACAATGGTACCTTTTCAGCCAGTACCAAGCAGGCAGGCCAAGGGACAGCCCAGCAATTCTGGGCCGTACAGGAGTTTTAACATATTGCATTCATTCAGTGCACCAAAAAGTAGTTCAGTGCTGAAAATGAAGCGCTCGCAAACGTGTGAGGCTTTGGCTAGAAACCACAGACAAAGCCAGGAAGTCTGGAAGGCTGACAAGGCTACCCTTAGTTAGAAGAAAATCCTTTCATTATTTTTGGAATTGTTTTTACACACCTCATGAATGAGGTAAACAACACTCTTGTCACTGAGAATTACCTTCTCTGGCAACTGGTAAGAAATTGCTTAAATCTTTTTTTTTTAAACGTGTTTTATCTAATTACTTCTATAAAACTATCATGGCATTTAAAAAATATATGCCACTAAATATTGGTTTCTAAAACTTGTCTATTGCTTGGCACCTACACCCTATTAAGACAGTGCCAAACATACATGAATCTGTAAGGACTCTAGATAATAACATACCACTTTTTGACCTTGGATAACAACAAGTATTAAACTTTCATTTTTTAAAGACTTATAAGGGCTAATCATTTGGGGTAGCTCAAGTGTGAGGAGATTCTGTTGTTACTCTTTTTAAAAAGCTCAACTGGATAATTAAAAAACACACACACGAGTGTACTTCAGATCCTTCAGAATGAAATTTTTAAATGTTAAATGCAACAGTTTCCTCCTTATTCTGGGTGTGTGCCTAGCTTTCCTTCCCACCAATTAAAAGAGAAGGCTGGGCCCAACTGAATTATTTGGACAGGAGTTTGATGTCAGCTAAATACCACAGTAACTGGCGTTTTCTATCACCTCCAGACTTGAGGGACAAACACTTAATTAACATGGACCGACATGCAGCTTAAACTGGAAAAGTGCCTGTCCTTTTTCTTTCTTTTCTTTTTTTCTCAAAGATTTAGGTCTTTAACATCCTTGAGTTAAAGTGCACAAAGAGGGTCTAATGCCATCTGACTGAGGTGTAAAAGTCTAATTAACTAATGCTTTTTTTGCAGCGACAGTAAATCAGTTAACATTATTAATCTTGCTGACTGGGCCCGAGGAAGGGAGGGAGGGAGGCTTTTGAAAGGGAGCTAAACGGTTAGACTGGATGCCCTTGAAAATGAAAAGGAACCCTGCAAGCGATGACCGATAATCCTAAAAAAACGACTGAGAAATACTTTAAAATACCACCGCTGGGCGTAGCAACAGGCTGATCCTCTAGAAACGGCAGCTGTGGCTCCAGGGCCGCGAAAGCAGAGGAGGCATCTCCCCCATTCTTCCTTCCAGCGTCACAGAAGGCAGAGCTGCTCTCCCTTCTCTGGCCCTGCACTTCTCCCAGGAATGGTTTTTATTTTTATTTTTTTAGTAGACCGAACAAAAATGACGACCGAGAGCAGCTGGGGCGAATGAGTCCTACAGTTTAGGCCAGCTTCAGTTTCTCAGGAAAACAACCATCTGAGTATTTAGATGGTTCGTTTCATCTGCCTGTTCAAACTCCAGCAATGCACATGGCATGTCACACTCAGGTTAGGGAACCATAAAGGGTCACCCGAAACGCCAGCTTCCAAGACAACAACTTCCCAAACACAGCCTGGTCTGTACCCAAACCATGGCAGTGACCGCCCTCCGCCCATCAACCCTCTGCTCAGGCCTCCCCCTCCCAGTACCCCGTTCCAGAAGGTGGCTCCTTTCCCCAGGGGCCCAGGGGACCCGGAGGTAGCACACCTCAGCTCCGCCCCCCCCTCCCCCCGCCCTGCTGCCTCCCGGGCCTTCTCTGGAAAGCTGGGGACAGGAAGAACCAGCGCTGGGCTTTGGGGAGGGACTCCCAGTGCCGAGCCAGAGACACGGGGACACCCAGGGTCATGACCCCAGCTTGCTCATCTCAAAGA
>SJYW01053633.1:259302-305629 GCA_006410735.1 Raphicerus campestris
CCCTGCTGCCTCCCGGGCCTTCTCTGGAAAGCTGGGGACAGGAAGAACCAGCGCTGGGCTTTGGGGAGGGACTCCCAGTGCCGAGCCAGAGACACGGGGACACCCAGGGTCATGACCCCAGCTTGCTCATCTCAAAGAACATCTCAAAGAGGCAAAGCTGGGAAAGAAAGAAAAAGGAGTGTCCCCTCTCCTAACATTTTAGTGAAATTCTGTGGTAAACACAACAGGTCTGATTAACAGCGTGCTCTTACAAGCCACTCTATCATAAAGCAGTCTTGAAAGCATCAGCATTCAGAGCTCAATCTATTTTTGAATAAAGATATATATGCTTTAACAGATTTAAACGTCTTTAGAGAGTGCTACCCATTACTTCATGCTCCCTTATATCTAAAATTCATCTTTTCTCCTGTTCAGAAAGGAAGGTAGGTTCAGAGAAAACCTTACTTATGTATCCCTAAGTTTATTAAGCTTTAACCCCCATACTTCAAATAGCATCACTTACAAAAAGCTTGGTTATTTACTATCACTCCATATTGCCTAGGCACTGGGACCTGAAACCAGGTACTGGAGCAGATGAAAAACTCCAGCTGATTAAAAAAAAAAAAATTCTTCAGAATAAACTAGGCTAAATTCTTCAGATGGGAGCAGGAAATGGCAACCCACTCCAGTATTCCTGCCTGGAGAATCCTGTGGACGGAGGAGCCTGGCGAGCTACAGTCCATGGGGTCGCAAACAGTCGGACACAACTGAACAACTAAACAACAAATTCTTCAGATAGAATTTATAGCTTACTTCTATTTTTTTCAAAAAGACAATTACTAACATCTATAACACAAAGGCATGAGAGGGCAGTGATGGAGTGCCCTGCCAGAAATCAAACCTTTCTTAGAATCAGAATTGTGAAACTGCTTTGGAATATTGGAAGTGATGTCTGGAGGGGGTTTTGCCCTTGGAAACCTTTGTGAGGTCATCATCCATCCAAAAGTGACCACTGCCCCATCACGGTGAGTTCTGGTCCCACCGTACAGATGGCCACAGCTCTGTAACTGAGGTCAGCTCCCCAGGCCCACTTCATGACAGTTAATTCTTCCACATTGGGCCTAGCTGATATGGTCTTACTGGGTACCTTGTTTAGCTAAGAAACTCTTGGAAGATTTTCCAGAGCAACTTGGAAAGGCTATAGAAGCTTCAAACAAAGATGATGGTCAACATTTTTTGAAAATACACAGATATCACATAAAACTTAGGCATAATACATGCTCCCAGCCCTGACTCCTAAAAGAGGGAATACTGGGATGATTCTCCTTCATCTGATGATACAGAGACACCACAAATGAGGCAGCTTCATGGCATCTGGTCCCATTACTTCATGGGAAATAGATGGGGAAACAGTGGAAACAGTGGCTGACTTTTTGGGGGGGGGCTCCAAAATCACTGCAGATGGTGACTGCAGCCATGAAATTAAAAGACTCCTTGGAANGAATTACTAAGTGGCTAAAACAATTAAGCTGAAGTACAAAAACATGTTTTTCCTGTGAGTTTTCCCTTGATCTTCACTCCTCCCTTATTTGTTTAACCATTCTACAAGCATATGCTAGTCACTAATGATGCAAAGATGAATTCAACACAGTCGCTGCCTGCAAAGTGCTTGCAGGGTAGTGAAGGAAACAGCCATATAAACAGGTAATTATGAAACAATGTGTTAAGTAACAATGATATGCACAGAGTATTATGAAAATAGAAAGGTAATTCATTCAGGGCCAAGACCTCACCTTCTGAGGATGGAGAGAGTTGCATATAGAGGGAGAAGCAGGAATGAAGACAGGTGACCCCCAAAAGTATACATACATGCATATATGTGAAGAGTAACCATAAGCAATGGGTGTTACTAGAGTTTAACGCTCAAATAGTAAGAAGGAAAAAAGATAAGGCTAAAGAATTAGAACATTATTGAGATAGGATCCCCCAAATTAAACAGTATTTGCTTTAGTCTAGAAGGAACCAGGAAACACTGAAGGGTTTTAGTCAGGAAGTTAGCAAGGGCCAATATGTGTTTTGCCAAGGTCACCACAGATTGCAGTTGTGTGGAGGACAGATCTGAAAGTAAGGTGCAAGGGACAGAGACGTGGACAGCATTATCACAATAAAGGCAGGAGAGTCTCAAAGGATGCAATCGTAGAATGAGAAGGCAGTGAAACTGTACAGCATACCAACACTTAGAGGCTAGGTAAAGAACTCAGGTGGACTTTAACAACCATCTTCCTTGGCTACAGGAGCTTCTTCCCTTTTCAAAAAAAAGTACTGGGGTATAGCTGATAACCTGGAGGATGGCAGGGCTACCCACTCCAGTATTCTTGCCTAGAGAACCCCATGGATGGAGGAGCCAGTGAGCTGCAGTCCAGAGAGTCGCAAAGAGCCGGACACGACTGAAGCGACTAAGCACAGCACAGACAAAGCTGATTAAACGGTTCCCAGTTGGTGCTAGTGGTAAAGAATCTATCTGCCAATGCAGGAGACATAAGAGATGCAGTATTCTTGCCTGGAGAATCCCCACGGGCAGAGGAGCCTGGCAGGCCACAGTCCATGGGGCTGCAAAGAGTCGGACACGACTGACGGAATGTAGCGCGCACGCGTACTGATTAACAGTGTTGGAATAGTTTCAGGTGGACAGCAAAGGAACTCAGCCATACATACACAAGTATTCATTCTTCTCCAGACTCCCCTTTTATCCAGGCTGACATATAACATTGAGCAGAGTTCCATGTACAGAGTTCTATACTGTAGGTGGAGGAGATTATTCTTGACTTGGGCAGTGTGCAAAACCTGCATCCTGGTTATCCCACGATTATACTGGTGTTCAAAAAAAAACAAATGGTTTCATATGTGTATTTCAAACATACTCACTTGGCTTCAGATTTATTTCATCCTGAGCAAAACTGTGCCAGTATGCAATTTTAATAAGGTTGGAGTATGAAACGCATATTTCTTGTTAGATCGCACTAAAGCTACAAAGAGTTTTCTTGATGGTTAAATTACCTTGCAGTGGAGAGAGAAAGAGCACAGCAAACAACGGCCTTTCCTCTGCTCCATGCTGGGTTATTTTATTCTTAGAGCCTGTGCACCGTCCAGGACAGAACAAGTACCTGGTCGTGTGCCCGCTGTGCGTGCCAAGAACTGTTGTATCTACTCTGTGTGAAGCTGGATCACTTAGATAACAGTTGTTTTTCTTGATGTGGGTGATCTCACCCACTCCAATGACTTCAACCACCAGCTGCACACTGATGAATTCCAAATCCTTCCCTCTCTCCTGAGCTCTGGAGCCTTACCCATAATTGCCAACGAGACACTGTGGATTTCCTCCAACAACCTCCCACTTCAAATGCACAAAAGTAAGCCTGTTATCCTTCTTGTACACCTCTTCCTTCGTCTATAGTCACTATCTCCAAGAATGACCCTAAAATTTGCTCAGTTACCCAGGTCAGCTCAGATTCTCCTTTCTCCTATACTACCTGTGTACCCACCTAATCCTACAGAATCTAATTATTCTGATCAATGGGCTTCATCTCTTCTTTTCTAAGTCTCATCCTCTGTCCTCTCCCAGCCTTGAGGTCCCTCACCCAACCAATCCTATCTCCAGGGCTTGATCATATTATTCCTTAAAGGTGTAAAACGGTTTTAACGGATTCCCACTGCCTTTTGAAAATTCTAGCTACTTCAAGGTCACAGGTCCCTCCATGACGTGGCTCCTGCCTAACTCCACAACAGCTGTATCTCATCGGGAGCTCTCCACTCTCAAGGGCCCACTCACACACACCCCGAGGCCCTGGCTGCAGCAGACTCCTGCACTCAGAGGATCTTACGGGCCACACTGGCTTATGCCTTAAGGCTGTTCCTTCTTAGAACATGTCCTGTTTGCCCCTGCTCCATCCAGAGAGAAGCCTTCCTGTATTCATGCTTCAGTTTATGTATTTCATCTTCCAGAAAACATTCTGATCACCCCTGTATATCCCCCTTTGTGTCTCCATTATTATCTACACCATCGTCTACAAAAACACTTAGAACATCATATCATGCTAATTGTATCACATGTTTGACTCTTTCTACAATAATGCAAGCTTTTTGAAGAGAACTTTTTAATATTCATCTTTGCATCCCAGGAGCCTAGTTTGATTCGTGGCGCTCCCTTAACTGATGTTTACTGACACCAAAGCAGTTTTTATTCATATGAATACATTTTTCTCCTTTCCTTTAATTACTTTGTTATCTGGTAGCCAAAATATGGGGCTGGGGACTGACTTAGTATGGTGATTGCAGAGATTGAGGTCAAAGTCCAACTCTAGTTGCAGATAGAGCACAGACCTAAAGGACAGGGAGGCCCCACCCAGACTTTGAAGAATAAATGCCATGCTCTATTGTCACTTTCTGTCATGTTTGTCCCTTATATTTTCTCTCCCTCATTCAGTGTAAGTATTCACTAACAAAGTCTTTTTGAATAAGTATTCAATAAGTATTTTTAAAGATCTCATTGTGTTCACATGAGTAGAGTATCCACATTTTCAAACAACATATCCACACTGGGAACATCTTGCTAAAAACTGGCAAAGCAAAGACCATTTCAGTTTGATACTGCTATAGAAATCTTAAAATGTATATTTAATTTTCAGAGAAGGCAATGGTACCCCACTCCAGCACTCTTGCCTGGAAAATCCCATGGACGGAGGAGCCTGGTGGACCGCTCTCCATGGGGTCGCCAAGAGTCAGACACGACTGAGCAACTTTCACTTTTCACTTTCATGCATTGGAGAAGGAAATGGCAACCCACTCCAGTGTTCTTGCCTGGAGAATCCCAGGGTCAGGGGAGCCTCATGGGGAGCCTCATGGGCTGCCGTTTATGGGGTCGCAGAGAGTCGGACACGACTGAAGCGACTTAGCAGTACCAGCAGCAGCAAATTTTAAGCTAGGCAGTATGGTTGATACAATTATATCTTTTATATGCAACTCGATGAACTTAAGGATCTAAAGTAGTCATTGAGACACCTGAACAAGAATTAAATCATTTCTAATTTACCTAGTAATCACCTTACATAACAATACCTGTCATATCTTTTGGCAAATACAAAACTAGATATAGTGAGTTAAAAAGGCAACTGAAAATCTTATCCCAATGTTTGAATTAAGTCTTTTTTGAAAAACAAGGAACAGCTTATTTTGTCAACAAGATAGATTCAGGAAAATGCAATCCATAAAATTTCCTTTTAAAAATTACTCTCTTGTTTCACAGAGTCTAATTAGATTCTGTTTCATTATAATTTTATCTGAACTCTATATGCTGTGCACAGCCTTGTAAATGAGTCATAGCAAAACTATTCCCACTTTGTAGCCAGTTCTCCAGAGAAGCAAAGGAGAAAAGAAACAACTGCCTTTTAAGGAAATCAAACCTGTTTCTAGAGATAAACCTCTGTCCATTTCTATTTGAACATATTCTCAGCAACCAAAAAATAGAACACTATAAAATACAGATCTAATTAGTGAGCCACCTGGCCAAATATATCTGTAGGTTTATTTAATGTTTCTCCTATGTTATAATCTATTACAGATAATCACATTACATAAACATGTGCACCTGGCCACATGTGAAATGGTAAAAAATGAAAGGACATTTCTTTATGCAAACATTGAAACATCTGGTTGCAGTTCAGGATTATATTTTGGCTACTTTATTAAAGAAATTTGTTTTCAAAAGTTAAAAAGAAAACTTGATGTTTCTAGGAAACTTGTAAAACATGGAATTTGTATTGCAAAGAATCTGAATAGAAAGCTAAAGGGGAAAGACTGTAAAACATAGGGCCACACAGTAAACACTGTTCAGTTAACTCCCCTCTGCCTAGCTCTATAATTTGATGGGAAAATGATCACCTTAATTTGGACTTCTCTCTAACTCTGCTCATTCACTGAATTTGAAAAGTGAGAGAATATCAAATTTTAGTATATGGAGGCTTGAAGTTTAGCTAATTTTCCAAATATTTTGCAATTGTTTTATTCTCCTTACATTATACCAAAATATGCCTGCCACCAGTCTTTTTCTCACTGTCTTAGAATTAACTAGAAAAATGACTCCTGGCATAATCAAATTTTTCTTTTAAATAAAGTACAAGTGAGTGATTGATATTTATCCAGTACCACAAATTCATTTTTACAGGCTGAAATATTTTTAGTGTTGCTCCCTGGAAGTCATACATAAAAAGGAACACACATATACATATATGTACATATGGCTACATAATATAAAGCTAGGTTTCATTTTTTTACTAAATTCTTTCCTACTTCACTTATCCAAACAACAAAGCTACAGCTGAAGAATTCAAGAATTAAAAAACTTGATTCCTAGCTATTGTCACAACACCCTGATGCCATAATTAAGTCAGAAAATTGCAATGGCTGAATTCTAGAAATGTGAGGTGGTGGCAGCAGATTGGCGGGGGGGAGGATTGCTTTTAATAAAGTTACTTTTAATCTTCAAGATGATTAGAACAAATTTTTTGAAAGTAGCAGAAATTTCCTGGAATTAAAAGAACACCATTATTTAAGAAAAATAAAAGGTTTATTGTAAAAAATAAATCTAATAAAACACCTTGGAAAAAACATTTTAAATAACAATTACAAAAACTCAGATCTTACAGAAAATATAGGTGTATATTTCTTGGACTTTAGTGTAATAAAAGATTTTTCTAACAAGACCACAAAAATTAATTATAAAAGAAGATAATTGATATGTTTGGCTTTACTGAAATTGTTGTTCATCCAAAGAAAACTTAAATAACATGAAAAGGTTATAAACCTTCTGAATTCATTTAGTATACATCCAACTGACAAGATTATTATATGAAGAATGGGTAAAGTTGTTATACTAATCGGTCATGAAGGACACAAATAACATAAAAGAAAAATATTCTAAAGATACGAATAACCAATTCACAGAAGAAAAAATATATTGCCAGAAAAAAAAAATTAAGAGATATTTGAATTACCTGGTGGTCAGAGAAATACAAATCAAGATTACAAGAGATAATATTTTACTGCCAAAAGAACGGCAAAAATGAAAAAATCTGATCAAGTGTTGAAGATGCGGAGGCATAGGGTTCCTTAGGCATTGATGGTGGAATCATGTATCTATTTGAAAAATAGTTTTTCCTCCTAAGCTGATCATTTACAAACCTATAGCCCAACAACTGTACTCCTGACTTTATAGCTAAAAGAAACCCTCACCCACTTGCAACAGGAGACGTTCTAGCAGCACTGCTCAGAGCGGCAAACACCCAGAGGAGCCCACATGTTATTTGACAAGAAAACGATAGGTAAACTGTGAGATGTTCACACCGTGGAACATTACACATCCAACACAACACATGAACAGGCTGCAGCCATATGGATATAGGCCAGTGACAACATACTGAGGAAAACAAAATCTCCAAGGACTAAATGCGGCATGATGCCATTCTTATAAAGTTAAAACTAACTAAACTTAAAACATCTCTTTCTTTCGAATGCATAAATATTCAGTTCTATCTCAGTCCCAAAGAAAGGCAACACCAAAGAACGCTCAAACTACCGCACAACTGCACTCATCTCACACGCTAGTGAAGTAATGCTCAAACTTCTCTAAGCCAGGCTTCAGCAGTACGTGAACTGTGAACTTCCAGATGCTCAAGCTGGTTTTAGAAAAGGCAGAGAAACCAGAGATCAAACTGCCAACATCGGCTGGACCATCAAAAAAGCAAGAGAGTTCCAGAAAAACATCTATTTCTGCTTTATTGACTATGCCAAAGCATTTGACTGTGTATGTGTAGCTCACCACAAACTGGAAAATTCTGAAAGAGATGGGTATAGCAGACCACCCAATCTGCCTCTTGAGAAACCTGTATGCAGGTCAGGAAGCAACAGAAATGGACATGGAACAATAGACTGTTTCCAAATCAGAAAAGGACTACGTCAAGGCTGTATATTGTCACCCTGCTTATTTAACTTATATGCAGAGTACATCATGAGAAATACTGGGCTGGATGAAGCACAAGCTGGAATCAAGATTGCCGGGAGAAATATCAATAACCTCAGATATGCAGATGACACCATTTTTATGGCAGAAAGTGAAGAGGAACTAAAGAGCCTCTTGATAAAAGTGAAGGAGGTGAGTGAAAAAGTTGGCTTAAAGTTCAATGTTCAGAAAACTAAGATCATGGCATCTGGTCCCATAACTTCATGGCAAATAGATGGGGAAACAATGAAAACTGTCAGATTTTATTTTCCTGGGCTCCAAAATCACTGCAGATGGTGACTGCAGCCATGAAATTAAAGGACACTTACTCCTTGGAAGAAAAGTTATGACCAACCTAGACAGCGTATTAAAAAGCAGGGACATTACTTTGCCAACAAAGGTCCGTCTAGCCAAGGCTATGGTTTTTCCACTAGTCGTGTATGGATGTGAGAGCTGGACTATAAAGAAAGCTGAAGAATTGATGAGCGCTGAAGAATTGATGCTTTTGAACTGTGGTGTTGAAGAAGACTCTTGAGAGTCCCTTGGACTGCAAGGAGATCAAACCAGTCCATCCTAAAGGAAATCAGTCCTGAACATTCATTGGAAGGACTGATGCTGAAGCTGAAATTCCAATACTTTGGCCACCTGATGTGAAGAACTGACTCATTTGAAAAGACTCTGATGCTGGGAAAGATTGAAGGCAGGAGGAGAAGGAGATGACAGAGAATGAGGTGGTTGATTGGCATCACCAACTCAATGGAGTAAGCTCTGGGAGCTGTTGATGGACAGGGAGGCCTGATGTGCTGCAGTCCATGGGGTCGCAAAGAACTGGACACAACTGAGCAACTGAACTGAACTGAAATATTTGATTAAACTATATAAAAAAACTATATAAACTATATAAAAAGAAAGGCAAGTAATAATAAATACAGAATTCAGGATGATGCTTACCCTGAGTCCGTAGAGGCAGGATAATATAGTGGAAGGTAAGGGCAGGTTATTTTCTTAGTTTTTGGTTAGGCAGTTGAGATCACATGTACTTACGATATTGTTAAAAATACTTAAGAAATGTGCTATGCACTAAGGATTATAATTACTCCAATTCTGTGTTCATGTTGTCCAAATCATTCAAATAAATAATAATTCCCAGTCCCCAGCTTAGACACTTTTAGAAGCCACTGTTTTTTAGAACAAATAATAGCCTTATTTGTTTGTTTTTCTGTTCTTTTGTCAAAAATTTTTTACATCTAATATTTTCTATTAGTTAAGAATACTTCCAAATATCAAAATAAAATACCTAGCACTAAGTTCAATGGATTTAATCCTTCCCAAACAACTCTGCTATAAGAGTAATTACCTTGTCTTTCTCTCTTTCTCTTGCTTATATTCTAAAAAACACTTTCCTAAACCTCTTTTCTCTCAAATAGAGGCCATCTTCACTCTGTTTTCTCACTGAAATCCTCTTATGTGTCAATGTATGGTCTTATCATCCTTTTCCTTAATCCCTGAAATATTTGTCACTGATAAGCAATTCCTTAAAATATTCTCCTTTCTTAACATACCAGAAATGCTTATGCTCTTTCTGTCTCTCTTGTGACCTCTTTTAACTTCTTTTTCTCTGTCCAAACTTTGTATACTGATCTTCTCCAAGAGTCTGTCCTGTATCCTCTTTGCTTCTTGCTTCATGTGTTTCAGCCATTTCCCCAGATAATCTCTAGTACTGGTAATTTTCCCGAGCCCGGACTCATACGCTTAACTCTTCATTACACAGAAACTTCTGGATGTCCAAATTCAGTTTATTTAGAATTAAATTTATTTTCTTTTCTCCATAATTGCTTCTTTCAATAAATGTTACATCCATCCCTTTGTCTTCCAAGATAAAACCTCCAACTACAGTCCACTCTTCCTTTATTCTTGCCATCCACAGCTATATATTTCTAATTTATCTGTGTTTCTTCTTTTTCAGCCCCAGTGCCCTCAGCCTAACCTAGAGTCTCATTATTTATTTGTCACTGGTGGGGGTGGTTTAGTCACTAAATTTGTCCAACTCTTGTGACCCCCATGGACTGTAGCCCACCATGCTCCTCTGTCCATGGGACTTCCTTGGCAAGAACTCTGGGGTGGGTTACCATTTCCTTCTCCAGGGATCTTCCCAAACCAGGGATCAAACATAGGTCTCCTGCATTGCACACGGATTCTTCGCCGACTAAGCCACTGGAATATTCTAACCACCTCCTTTCCTATTATTCTCCATCTTCCAAGCTCCACCTTTCAACCCATCTCCACATGACTGTCAGTCATCTTTCTAAGCATGCTCTAGATCATGCCAGTCCCCTGTTTAAAAATCTTTAATGAGAATTTGAAAGAAAGAGTTTATAATAAACAAGATGATGCATTTGAAAGGAAGAAGACAGTGACTTTTAATCCCTGGTTCTTCTCAGTTTCTCAGTTAATAAATTCAAGAGAGTCTAAAATTTAGCATCTTTTCACTCTTTCCATGATGGTGAGATGTCAAGACCTTCATTATAGGCTTTCTTACAAAGACTTGAGTCTGGACACAAATGCTTCATGCAAACCATAGAAAATGAATGTAAAATTTCAAATGTTATTATAGTGACCAGTGAACTTTTATGCATACATAAGGAAAGAACAATAAAAGAAAGAAGGCCAAAATATCAGACTGATAGTATCTGATTGAATTCTGTCTAACACATACTTCACTGAGATTTACGCAGTACTCATGACAGAGATCATTATAGCACTGAAACAGGACAATTTCTCAGAAGATACTAGACTGCAGCTGCTTGCTGTTCATTTACCATGCCACGCTCCTGCATGCTTTAGTGCATGTGGAAGCTGTTCCCGAGGCCTGGAACGACTTTATCCACTTCAAGGTCCAGTTTGAATAGTGATTCCTCTGTATATAGTTCCTTGATGCTACTATGCAGAATTAATTTATTCACAGTTTCTATTTTATAATACATTATATATTCTTCTCTTTAAAACCTTGTCACATTCTTAGTAGTTATAAATCTGCCTCTTCTATGGAGGTTTGCCTTTCCTAAGAGCAAAGACAATGTCTCATTTATCCCAGAATTTAGCATATTTGTGGTATAACAAGACATATATTTTGTCTTTGTTGCTAATACCTGGCACAAAACTCCTTAAACCCCTGGAATTTCCTGAGTGAGGAGTGTCTTTCATTATTCATAAGGCATCTTTTTGAGCAAACCTGAGTTTATATAATGAGGTGACTGAGAGCAGGACTCCTGGATACCCTCAGGATGAGGCTGGTCACTAGAAAGACCAAGTGATTAGGAAATTTCAGCCCCAACGATTGACCTCTGGAAGGGAATGAGGTAGGAGGTGTTGCATATTAAGCTCTATAAAATCTTGAATAACAAGATTTGAACTTCTGGGTTGATAAGCATGACACTTGATGAGAAGGTGCTGAGCCCTATATCCACAAGGAACAGACTCTTTATGACTTTCTCCTACATACCTCTGCATCTGGCTGTTCATCTGTCTCCTTTATAATATCTTTTATAATAAACTGGTTCAGTTCAGTCACTCAGTTGTGTCCGACTCTTTGTGACCCCATGGACTGCAGCACGTCAGGCTTCTCTGTCCATCACCAACTTCCACAGCTTACTCAAACTCATATCCATCAAGTTGGTGATGTCATCAAACCATCTCATCATCTGTCATCCCCTTCTCCTCCCTCCTTCAATCCTTCCCAGCAAAAGGGTCTTTTCAAATGAGTCAGTTATTCGCATCAGGTGGCCAAAGTATTGGAGCTTCAGCTTCAGCATCAGTCCCTCCAATAAATATTCAGGACGAATCTCCTTTAGGATGGACTGGTTGGATCTCCTTGCAGTTCAAGCAACTCTCAAGAGTCTTCTCCAACGCCACAGTTCAAAAGCATCAATTCTTTGCCACTCAGCTTTCTTTATAGTCCAACTCTTATATTCATACATAACTAGTGGAAAAACCATAGCTTTGACTAGATGGACCTTTGTTGGCAAAGGAATGTCTCTGCTTTTTCATATGCGGTCTAGGTTGGTTGGTCATAGCTTTTCTTTCAAGGAGCAAGTGTCCTTTAATTTCATGGCTGCAATCACCATCTGCAGTGATATTGGAGCACAAAAAATTAAAGTCCCTCACTGTTTCCATTGTTTCTCTATCTATTTACCATGAAGTGATGGGACCAGATGCCATAATCTTAAGTTTTCTGAATGTTGAGTTTTAAGCCTCATCTTTCACTTTCATCAAGAGGCTCTTTAGTTCTTCTTCGCTTTCTGCAATGAGGGTGGTGTCATCTGCATATCTGAGGTTATTGATATTTCTCCCAGCAATCTTGATTCAAGCTTGTGCTTCATCCACCCCAGTATTTCTCATGATGTACTCTGCATATAAGTTAAATAAACAGGGTGATAATATACAGTCTTGACATACTCCTTTCCCGATTTGGAAACAGTCTGTTGTTCTATGTCCAATTCTAACTGTTGCTTCTTGACCTGCACACAGATTTCTCAGGAGGCAGGTTGGGTGGTCTGGTATTCCCATCTCTTTCAGAATTTTCCAGTTTATTGTGATCCACACAGTCAAAGGCTTTGGCATAGTCAATAAAGCAGAAGTAGATGTTTTTCTGGAACTCTCTTGCTTCTTTGATGATACAGCAGATGTTGGCAATTTGATCTCTGGTTCCTCTGCCTTTTCTAAATCCACCTTGAAGATCTGGAAGTTCACGGTTCACATACTGTTGTATTCTGGCTTGGAGGATTTTGAGCATTACTTTGCTAGAGTACGAGATGAATGCAATTGTGCAGTAGTTTGAACATTCTTTGGCATTGCCTTTCTTTGGGATTGACTTCCCTGGTGGCTCAGATGGTAAAGCGTCTGTCTACAATGTGAGAGTCCTGGGTTTGATCCCTGGGTCGGGAAGATCCCCTGGAGAAGGAAATGGCAATCCACTCCAGTACTATTGCCTGGGAAATCCCATGGATGGACAGAGGAGCCTGGTAGGCTGTAGTCCATGGGGTTGCAAAGAGTTGGAGACAACTGAGCAGCTTCACTCCCTGTTCTTTGGGACTGGAATGAAAACTGACCTTTTCCAGTCCTGTGGCCACTGTAGAGTCTTCCAAGTTTGCTGGCATATTGAGTGCAGCACTTTCACAGCATCAGCTTTTAGGATTTGAAATAGCTCAACTGGAATTCCATCACCTCCACTAGCTTTGTTCATAGTGTTGCTATCTAAGGTCCACTTGACTTCACATTACAGGATGTCTGGCTCTAGGTGAGTGTGAGTGATCACACCATCATGATTATCTGGGTCATGAAGATCTTTTTTGTATAGTTCTTCTGTGTATTCTTGCCACTTCTTCTTAATATCTTCTGCTTCTGTTAGATCTATATCATTTCTGTCCTTTATTGTGCCCATCTTTGCACGAAAAGTTCCCTTAGTATCTCTAATTTTCTTAAAGAGATCTCTAGTCTTTCCCTTTCTATTCAGTTCAGTTCAATTCAGTTGCTCAGTTGTGCCTGACTCTTTGCAACCCCATAGACTGCAACATACCAGGCCTCCCTGTCCATCACCAACTCCCAGAGTTCACCCAAACTCATGTGCATCGAGTCAGTGATGACTCGATGATCCAACCATCTCATCCTCTGTCATCCCCTTCTCCTCCCACCCGCAATCCCTCCCAGCATCAGGGTCTTTTCAAATGAGTCAACTCTTCGCATTACGTGGGCAAAATACTGGAGTTTCAGCTTCAACATCAGTCCTTCCAATGAATATCTAGACTGATTTCCTTTAAGATGGACTGGTTGGATCTCAAGAGTCTTCTCCAACACCACAGTTCAAAAGCATAAAAGAGGATGAGATGGTTAGATGGCATCCTCAACTCAATGGACATGAGTTTGAGCAAAGTCAGAGAGATAGTGAAGGACAGGGAAGCCTGGCATGCTGCATTCCATGTGGTTGCAAAGAGTCAGACATGACTGAGCAGCTGAAGAACAACAACAGATACGTTTCGGTTACAGATAACAACTTCTAGAAGGAGTCAGAGATAAGGACTCAGGCTGTGCTCTCTGTAAATCACACAGATATGAGTGTGATCTCGATGCCCCCAGGGACACTAATAATTGGAAGTTTGCTAGCTGCTCCGCCATGCTCAGGGACAAGTTCACTCACATCCTTCAGCAGCAGCCTTCCCGAGGATGGATGTGGCCCATAATCAACCCATGTCCACCCCTTCAACCACTCTTTCCAGAAGAACTCCAGACAAAGTTTCCTTTCTCCTAGGAGTGCAGGGGTTCCTGTGTATGAAGCTGGAGAGCTGTAAAAACTTCAGAGGGTTAAACTGCACTATCTCCAGGCCTTGCCATCCCCGACTATGTATGAGAAGGGAGGGCCAGAGCACACCTCTCCACAGCACTTGCCACACATTGACCCGGTCATCTCATCCTCTGTCGTCCCCTTCTCCTCTTGCCCTCAATCTTTCCCAGCATCAGGGTCTTTTCGAATGACTTGGCTCTTCCCATCAGGAGACCAAAGTATTGGAGCTTCAGCTTCAGGACCAGTCCTTCATAAAAACTAAATACAAGTTTTGTAATACAGTTTATAAATTAAACATCCCTCCAACAAAAAAAATTCTAAAACCTAAAGTTCCATGAGGTGTTTCTGAAAAGAAAGGCTTCTCTTAAACCTACCTTATCACTGTAATAAAACAATACTAAAATGATATTTGTAACAATGCTTTTATAATACGGCTTTATCATGTATAAAACCTACTTTCACATATCTTTCAAAGATATTATTATTTCTTTAAAGTAAGTTTTTAAAAATCTGATTTATCTGACAATGACATCTTGATAATTACATGGAAAGCTGCAAACCCTCATTCCCTAGGCACTAATACCTTTTTGTCCATTACTTTTAAACACTGATCATCTTTATGCAAAATTTTTATCCCGAAACAATCTAGAAATTTAATAGAACTGGAATGTGGGAATTTTTTTTCCTCTCAGTTTTCTTTTAAGACATTTTAGAAATTACCAATCACTATCAATACTTTTAAGTGTTTTGAAGTGAAAGTATGTTGCCTAGATTGTATGACCTTGACATTTACATATTTATCTGCCAAAAAGGAATTGTAATGCCTAGCATACTAATGAGTGACATGTACATGATAAGAAATTTTCTCCTTATATATAATAGTTGACCCCAAATTAATTCAGATAGTCTTCATTTTCACCAAAAAAATATATAGCATATTCTCAGAGGAGTAATCTTACTTTTAGGGATTAATTCTATAGAAATGATCAGATAAGTACACAGACATATTTTATATATGCAAAGTATTCATTTGAGTGCTATTTATAATAGTGGAAAATTATAAATAACTTATATGTTCAGTAGGGGATGGGTAACAGAAATTATGGTCAACATGTAACACTATGCAGTTACTAAAAAGATGATGTAATTTGGGACTCACTGACACAGAAAGATGTTCATGTTGTGTGTTTAATAAGAGGATACATTTAGTACCATTTCATTTACATAGAACTGAATGTAGGTGTGATTGTAAGTTGGCATGTGTGAAGAGAGAGAGGGAACTAAGGAGAATATCACCAAAATGTTAATAATGTGCTATTTCTGGATGGTATAACTTTTACTTTATTTTTATCCTTTTCTGTAATATTTGAATATTTTAAAAATGACAATGTGTCATTTTTATAACCTAAAAATAAAAGCCATTTTCAGTTCTAGCTATTTTAAATTTTTTTTTTAATATAGAGTTTAATCCATTTGGGGGGTAGAACTATGATTGGATTCAAAATACTGCACTTTGAGATGTGGAAGGAAACTAATCAAGGCCAGGTTTACCAAGGACTGTCTCTTGTTTTTCTTTGACACAGTTTACCCAAATGAGAGGGGTTTAAAGAATAGATGAAGAGTATCAAACACATTCCCTCTTCTCCATCAAATTAGAATTTGTCATAGAAGTATCAGAATGAGTGGTTTTACTCTGTGAGATAATCTCTACCCACTCTCTACCTGGAGTTTCTAGTAGAGTAAGAAAAACAAACTTAAAGGCTCTTAATTATGTCAGATTCAGAGTTTGAAAAAAGAAATTAGATTTATAAAAACATCAGTTCTATTTAAATCCATGAATTCTTAGTGATACTTTTAAAATAGTTGATTACATTCATGTATAATAGTGAACTGCCTTTTTATTTAGAAAAGTAATAAAGAAAAGAATAAAGCATTTATTTAAAAAATCATTAGAAAATGCTAAATTCAGTAGAAACTCACTGCAATATAATTTTCATTATTAAAAAAGTAAAATATAGCAAAAAGCATGTTAAATCGATGTCATTTGAGATTTTTGCTTATTTATTTATAACACATATATGCTACAAATTATGCTTTGGTGAAATGAAACTAAAAGTCCCATAAAAATGCCATATAACGAATTGCCTTTTTGCAGAAAACACTGCTTTATTTTTTCATGTTAACAGAAGAAATATGACCATTCATAGGTGTTTTTGTTCATCTATTATCTTCTTGATTTAAAGTAGAATCTAGCTATAAGTCACTTTATGTGTTCTATCAATAAATCTTTCCCTTTACAAGTAGAGAAATGGGGAGTCAGAGAGTTTTAGTTGAGGTAGCAGACTAAACTCAAGTTAGTGCCTAAAATTCAGGTCTCCTGATTTCCATTCAGTCAATAATCTTTTCACTGAACCTCTTAAATTGACATCTGGTTACTAGATAATATCAAATCAGTAGAAACACATACACTTACAAAGCATATATATCACTCTTATAATCACTCTTTAAACTGCTCATTTAAAAAAACACCAGATAAAGCTTCAGCAAAATCACGCTTTCCAGTAGTTGCTACCTCACACTATAGACTAGAAGATACACATCTACTCATTCATCCATTTATTCAAACAACTTTTCAGTAAGTACGTGGCTGATTTAAGTGCCTTGTTACGCATGTATGTATGTTATCAACATTAAAGAGCCCTGTTTTAGGAGATATAAGAGCTAGGCTCCTGCCTTCAAAGAGCAAAGGTGACAATATAAGCATGGAAAATGCAAATTTTTAAACCAGAGATACCAATGAGCAAAAGACCTCTTTATCACAGCCATTAGCTCTATCAGAATAGTAATATTTGCTTGTTAAGTACAAAATAAGAAGGCATACTGTGATCTGAAGCCACCCTTTGCTACCGTGGCTCCAGGACCCTGGGGTCTGAGTAAGAGCTGTGGTGTGATAGTAACATGAGTACTTCTAAAGGAAGAGTGCCCTTGTTTCATGCTGTGCTAACCTGCCACCACAGACCCCTTCTGCCTGCCCTTTACCCTCTTTAATCCTGCAGCAGAATCGTCTCCTGGCTCCCACTTGCCTTTGACAGATTCTGAACTTCAATTCATTTACCTTTATCATTCAAAACATTTATCCTTAAAGCTTCTGACAAAACTCATGAACTTCCTCAAACAATATGTCCTTGGTTTCGACTGAAAGTGATTTTATCCCTAACTAAATATAAAAGGATCGTTATTAATCAGGTAAAAAATAATAGTCTTTATTGCATACCTTTTATGGACTGGGAGAATTAAATACAGAGAAACATTCCACTGCAGAAAAGATCAAGGTCAAAGTCACAGAGACCTGGGAGAAGAATAAACATGTCATGTTCAGGAGAAAATGAAAACTGCCTCCCAGGAAGAAGCAAGCTGCTCAGACCAGAGACAATGATAGGAGGCAAAGGGCCTAAAACCTTGAAAAGGAGTTTCTCGGAGAGAAGGACTGGACCATAGAAACACACTCCTGGAAAGTAATTCTCCATCCTAGTTCATACTAGTTCAGCTCTGAATTGAAAAATCCAGTATATTGTTACCTTTCCATGAAAATTAATTAAGGAAGAGAGACTTATATACAGCTTTCTTTTGTGCTGTCTCTCTTTCTTTCACACACACACATACACACACACACTATATTATTCCTTTTTCTTGTGCAGATAGGCAACATCAGATTTGGTGTCTTAATTTGCTTAGGAAGCTATAGGGGGAAAGAGAGGCATAAAAAGAACTAGATAAAGAATGAGAGGAGAATGGGGGCCGTGAAGACAGAGAAGGAGGAATTTTCCTTCTCAGATAAGAAAAAGAAGCTGAGGGTGAGAGTAGCTGACGGTAATGAAGAACAGAATGGAATAACTATCATAATGGGTCCTTAATTGAATTCATGTCTACCCTCAGCCCAGCGCCTGCAGCTGAAGGAAGCCCTTGGTAACTCACTCAACATGAAGCCGCGTGGCCCTTTTTGCTCAGAGGAAGCAGACAACGACGGGCTTCCTCTCTCAGATTGCAGCTCTGCCTCAGGATGAAACTGTTCTGATCAACATTTCCCCATCTGGCAGGCAGGCGGCCAAAAGATTGGAGCCCAGAAAATGGATCACTGCGTTTTGACTCTCTGCAGCAGCCAATACATGTAATATAATATTTACACAATTCAACCTAATATCAGTCATGCTGAGCACCATCCAGTGGAAAATGTTATGCTTTTCATGAAAGAAATAAAAATAAAGGTGACTGTTATGGTAGTATCTGACTCCCAAAGCCCAAGTTTTTCACAAACTATTTTTCATTTTAGCTTCATCTTGACTGATGAAAATAACTCTCCAATGTTTGAAAAGCTAAAAACACCAAGAGTTTAACTATTATCACTTACTTAGAAAAAGCAGCCTTACATAGTAATAACATCTTCTAATTTAGCAGACAAGGGTTGTGGAGGTGGAGGCTGGGGAGGGATTGAAAGGCTCATTAGCCTTCCCCTAAAGGCCCCAACACAGAGTTTTCCTGACTATTCAGAGATCAGCATCCTATATTTACTTACCAGGGAACAATTTATTTTTCTATTTTCAAAGCACTTGAAATGATTTCTTCTCTTCGTGATAGTTTCCATATGCTGCTTCCAGCGAAAGGGCAGTGGCTTACTCAGTGAGCATAAGGCCACATTCTGAAACCATTACAAGCCATCTCACAGGGAGAGACCCCGAGGACCGCAGAAGCCCCTTCTTAGGACACTGGGATCTGGATCTCAAAAAGCATTGCATGGAAGACAGCAGATAACCTTTCAATTTTGCAAAGGTTGGTTAAATAAAATTGGGATAACCACAGATGTGGTAGCAGTAATTTTTTAAAACACTTGAATGTTTCCTGTGTGTTAAGTAATTTGCATATGCGATTTCTAACCCTGAAACAATCCTCAGAGCTAACACTATCCCCATTTGATAAATGAGAAAACCTAGGTGCAGAGACTAAAATGATTGAAAGAGTCAGAGTTGACTTACTCTAAACAGAGCTAAATAGCACTATAAGTGACAATTCTTCATGGCTTGAGGTAGTTTCCTTTTAAAAGTCTGTACTCAGGAGAAATTAATACAACATTGTAAATCAACTATAGTCCAATAAAAAAAAAAGTGTACTATTTTTAAGTGGGATAATCATTTTATTTGATCTTGTAAAACATATAACTTAAGGATTTACTGCCTCAAGCTGAGTAAACTACATAAGAAAGAAATCTTGAATCATAACTGATAGCTGCATACATTTTGTGAAATGTTGCATTTTATTAAAACTGAAAAATTTCCCTGGGTAAAATAATCATCAAAAATAGTTTATTTAGCTTTTGTGCTCTTAACTTTCATTAGGTATCTAGAGAAAAGGGACTGGACTGCTTTTCTTAACTTCTGAAAAAAAAAATTGTGTAGAAGTTTGTTGTTGTTGTTTAGTCGCTAAGTCACAGACTCTTTGTGACCCCACAGACTATAGCCTGCCAGGTTCCTCTGTCCAAGAGATTTCCTAGGCAAGAATACTGAAATGGGTTGGCATTTCCTTCTCCAGGGATGGGATCCAGGGATGGAATCCAGGTCTCCTGCATCGCAGGGGGATTCTTTACCACTGAGGCACTAGGGAAGCCCAGAAGACAGTTACTTCCTCCTCTAATTAGAATTATAATAACAATGATAGACCTGCATGATTACTATGTATCAAATATGGTCTTAACATAGAACGTTTCAAAATTATCACAAGACATATTGTTAACTGATTGCTTGGCTCTCCAGATGCCTCAGCTGTAAAACTGGTGACTTTTTTTTTTCTGTAAAAACAGCAACTCCATTACATAGTAGGCCATTTTACAGATGAGGAAACTGGCTCAGAAAAATCTGTTTAAAGCTATACAGTAAGTGGCAGCCAACAGTAAAATGCTTTCGTTTTTTCAGTGGGTCAGTTTCCAAATAACATCTAAATAAAATCGTCTCTTTTTGAGGAAGAAATAAAATTAAGGTAAATTAGAAAATATAGTAAAACTATCTGCTCTAGGTCTGACATTTATGTCAAAATAAATAGGATCTATACATCAAACGCTCTTTCAGTTCAGTTCAGTCGCTCAGTCGTGTTAGACTCTTTGTGAACCCATGAATCGCAGCACGCCAGGCCTCCCTGTCCATCACCAAATCCTGAAGTTCACTCAGACTCACGTCCATCGAGTCGGTGATGCCATCCAGCCATCTCATCCTCTGTCATTCCCTTCTCCTCCTGCCCCCAATCCCTCCCAGCATCAAAGTCTTTTCAAATGAGTCAACTCTTCACATGAGGTGGGCAAAGTACTGGAGTTTCAGCTTTAGCATCAGTCCTTCCAAAGAAATCCCAGGGCTGATCTCCTTCAGAATGGACTGGTTGGATCTCCTTGCAGTCCAAGGGATTCTCAAGAGTCTTCTCCAACACCACAGTTCAAAAGCATCAATTCTTCAGAGCTCAGCCTTCTTCACAGTCCAACTCTCACATCCATACATGACTACTGAAAAAACCATAGCCTTGACTAGACGGACCTTAGTTGGCAAAGTAATGTCTCTGCTTTTGAACATGCTATCTAGGTTGGTCATAACTTTTCTTCCAAGGAGTAAGCATCTTTTAATTTCATGGCTGCAGTCACCATCTGCGGTGATTTTGGAGCCCCAAAAATAAAGTCTAACACTGTTTCCACTGTTTCCCCATCTATTTCCCATGAAGTGATGGGACCAGATGCCATGATCTTTGTTTTCTGAATGCTCTTTAACACTTCTTAAATTCTTCTTATCTCACTGGGAGAATCAATTTCAGAGGAAGGAAAAGATTAATAAAATGTTTAACCAGAAATATACTATGTTCATGGATTGGAAGAATCAATATAGTGAAAATGAGTATACTACCCAAAGCAATCTATAGATTTGATGCAATCCTTATCAACCTACCAGCGGTATTTTTCACAGAGCTAGAACAAATAATTTCACAATTTGTATGGAAATACAAAAAACCTCGAATAGCCAAATCAATCTTGAGAAGAAAGAATGGAACTGGAGGAATTAACCTGCCTGACTTCAGGCTCTACTACAAAGACACAGTCATCAAGACAGTATGGTACTGGCACGAAGACAGAAATATAAATCAGCAGAACAAAATAGAAAGCCCAGAGATAAATCCACACACCTATGGACACCTTATCTTTGACAAAGGAGGCAAGAATATACAATGGATTAAAGACAATCTCTTTAACAAGTGGTGCTGGGAAAACTGGTCAACCACTTGTAAAAGAATGAAACTAGAACACTTTCTAACACCATACACAAAACTAAACTCAAAATGGATTAAAGATCTAAATGTAAGACCAGAAACTATTAAACTCCTAGAGGAGAACATAGGCAAAACATTCTGTGACATAAACCACAGCAGGATCCTTTATGACCCACCTCCCAGTATACTGGAAATAAAAGCATAAATAAACAAATGGGATCTAATTAAACTTAACAGCTTCTGCACAACAAAGGAAACTATAAATAAGGTGAAAAGACAGCCTTCAGAATGGGAGAAAATAATAGCAAATGAAGCAACTGACAAACATCTAATCTCAAAAATATACAAGCAACTCCTGCAGCTCAATTCCAGAAAAATAAATGACCCAATCAAAAAATGGGTCAAAGAACTAAATAGACATTTCTCCAAAGAAGACATATAGATGGCTAACAAACACATGAAAAGATGCTCAACATCACTGATTATCAGAGAAATGCAAATCAAAACCACAATGAGGTACCATTTCACACCAGTCAGAATGGCTGCAATCCAAAAGTCTACAAGCAATAAATGCTGGAGAGAGTGTGGAGAAAAAGGAACACTCTTACACTGTTGGTGGGAATGCAAACTAGTATAGCCACTATGGAGAACAGTGTGGAGATTCCTTAAAAAACTGGAAATAGAACTGCCTTATGACCCAGCAATCCCTCTGCTGGGCATATACACTGAGGAAACCAGAATTGAAAGAGACACGTGTACCCCAATGTTCATCGCAGCACTGTTTATAATAGCCAGGACATGGAAGCAACCTAGATGTCCATCAGCAGATGAATGGATAAGAAAGCTGTGGTACATATACACAATGGAGTATTACTCAGCCATTAAAAAGAATACATTTGAATCAGTTCTAATGAGGTGGATGAAACTGGAGCCTATTATACAGAGTGAAGTAAGCCAGAAAGAAAAACACCAATACAGTATACTAACACATATATATGGAATTTAGAAAGATGGTAACGATAACCCTGTATGCAAGATAGCAAAAGAGACAAAGATGTATGGAACAGTCTTTTGGACTCTGTGGGAGAGGGCGAGGGTGGGATGATTTGGCATTGGGAGAATGGCATTGAAACATGTATAATATCATATAAGAAGTGAATCGCCAGCCTAGTTTCGATGCAGGATACAGGATGCTTGGGACTAGTGCACTGGGATGATTCAGAGGGATGGTATGGGGAGGGAGGTGGGAAGGGGGCTCAGGAATGTGTACACCCATGGCGATTTCATGTTGATATATGGCAAAACCAATACAATATTGTAAAGTAAAGAAAAAATAAATAATAAAATAAAAAATAAAATGTTTAACCAAACATCTACATAAGAGGCGGTAGTAACTATTCATTTAAATAAAGTTTTCTAAAGAATGGCCAGTAGGCTTCTACATTATAAAAAGCTGAAATGGATGAAAAAGAAATAGGAAGATGATAGCTTAGAGTTGTTCTCTGGGACTAGTGTGTTAATCATTTAAAGATGGGAAAATAACCACATGGTCGGCGTTCCCAGGAGAGAGAGTTTTTTGCTTTTATCACTGTGAAGGACTCGACTTCTTACAGCCATTTCTCATGGAAATGGTGTCAGCTGCAACTGGCATCTTCACAGTTCCTTGAGTATGCCAAGCGTGCTTCAGTCCTAGAGCCTTGCCCTCACAGTGCCCTGTGCCTGGAAGGCTCCCCCGACTTATCTGCCAAGCCAACTAGAACTCCCATGTACATTTATTTTCAACTAAAAAATGAAAAGGAGCTCTAATGTTTGGAAAGTGAAAATGTTACTCGCTCAGTAGTGTCTGACTCTTTGCAATGTCATGAACTACCACCAGCCAGGCTCCTCTGTCCATGGAATTCTCCAGGCAAGAATACTTGAGTGGGTTGCCATTCCCTTCTCCAGGGGATCTTCCTGACCCAGGGTTCAAACCTGAGCCTCCTGCACTGCAGGCAGATTCTTTACCATCATGGACCGACATCAGTACCTTGTGTCCAGTCTGGTCCAGACAGTTAGGAATCTCATACAGTACTTGAGGTGACCCCACTGAATAGGTTCACTTCCTAGCATGGCAGAGGGGAAAGAGGCTTCCTCACATGTTCCTTCTTTTGCAGTATATTATGTTTTATGGTGCTCGATTAAATGAATTTCCATGTTTTTAATCTATCAATAGTTTTAACTCTCACAAAATGACACAAGTTTTAAAATATTCCTGACAGGCAACTACTGATTAAAAATAACACTCACATTTCAGGCGCAAGAGAAAAAGAGTTGACCCTCCTCTATATTCCTTCAGAAACACTTCATCAGCCATGGAGTGAGATTAAACACAATTACAATTTAATCATATGTGACAGGTAGGTAAAATATTCAGAATTACTAAGAACACTATTTAGAATATGGATTTATGTCCACTGTTGTTAGAGAGGAACTTTGTCTTATTGTGTTCTATGATATTAGTTAGTGTGAAGTAGTCAAGACTAAGAAGATATATAATAACTAAGCATCAAAAACTTCCAAATTTGTTTTTTCAACAATGGCTGAAGTCAGGCAGTACTCAATTTAAACCATGACAGAATTAAACCAAACCATAATGTTTAGAAAGCTCCTCATGGATGCATTTAAAAATTGTTAAAAATAATACAATATGGGCAACAAACCAAGATGTACTTTTTATCAGCAAATATAGTTGAAGATGTAAAGAAAAAAGAACTAGGAAATTGGTAGAAATAATATTAGAATAAACTATATGGTGGAGGAGTTTTGCTGTAAAGTTAGATAAAAGAACATGTTTCTGGCATGTCCTGGACTATTTTCTTGATTCTGTTTCAATACTGAAATAGATGAACTACTCCTTTGGAAAGCCAATAAGAAAGAATACTGGAGATAAGTTCTCAAAATAAATGAATTCTTTAACTTAAAAAAAATCAGTGTTTTATGGGAAAAAATGTAAATAAGGCCACTGATGAAGTACCAGCTTTAACAGGGATTAACAAAGACAAAATTCTTGGAGAGGTTCATGAAATGCCTCATATAAAATTCATTCAGTGCATTATTTTTAGGCAAGTTAAATTGAAGCGAAAAGCAAAATGAAAAGAAGGGCAAAAGAGGTGCAGGATGTCATCAATATGGCTGATGTACAAGAACTCACACTTAATACATACTGGTGTCTATAAAACATGTTGCAGTGATATAGAGTCCCAGCGGCCATTCAGAGCCTATGCTCTGGCGTCTCACTGGCCTCCATCCTGGATGCCTGAACCTGCTCTACCACCTTAAGTTACTCACCTAACTTCTCTAAGGTTCAGTTTTCTCATCTGCTTTTTTTTTTTTTTAAGGATAGTTAAGGCTATTGTGAATGATATAATATATAAAGCACTTAAATCTACAGAAGACTTTTTTTAACGTTATGGTTATTTTGATGACTATGATTGGAAGACTTTGAAGTATTTTAAGCAGTGGTATAGCAGGTGATTTAGAAAAGTCTCTTCGGCAGCTCACTATAGCACAAACCTGAGGAATGTGATACCCTAAGCAGAGAGACAGTTAAAACGCCCAGCTAGTCATCTAAGAAACAGCTGGAGAGGGCCTGAGCTGAAGGAGCAGGAGTTATCACATATGGAGCAGGAAGCGAGTGAGCCGTGGAGGAGGTAAAGTCAGCACTCAGGTCCCACCGCAATGTGTCCTAAACTATATGGTAAAATTCTCAAGCATGGTCTTACTGCTAGAAATTTTTTGCTTCAAAATAAAGTAGCATGGGAATTCCCTGATGGTCCAGTAGTTAGGACTTGGTGCTTTCACTGCCATGGTCCCAGGTTCAGTCCCTGGTCTGGGAACTTAAGATTTCACAAGCCTTTTGGTGCAGCCAAAAACAAAAATAAAGGAGCAAGTCATATTTGTTAAGAAGACATGGGAAATCTGATCAGAAAAAAAAAAATTAATCTGTTCTTCAGAAGACAGAATTATGAAAGTTTCTAGTCTATTTCTATTTCATTTCCTAAATTATTTGTTCCAGAAATAAAAGCTACAAATAAAATGATCTGACACTAATTTAAATTATAATATACTTAATGTCTGAACAGAAGAAGTAAATTTGGTTTACGGGACTACAACAATCTTTCCACCGTGGTCTGTTTAGGTCCTTCATTTCGTCTTACTGGCACCCCACTCCAGTACTCTTGCCTGGAAAATCCCATGGATGGAGGAACCTGGTGGGCTGCAGTCCATTGGATCGTGAAGAGTTGGACATGACTGAGTGACTTCCCTTTCACTTTTCACTTTCATGCACTGGAGAAGGAAATGGCAACCCACTTCAGTGTTCTTGCCTGGAGAATCCCAGGGACAGGGGAGCTTGGTGGGCTGCCGTCTATGGGGTCGCACAGAGTTGGACACAACTGAAGTGACTCAGCAGCAGCAGCAGCAGCAAGCTACACTTAACCCAAAAGTATCATGTGTAGAAGCTTAGAAGACATACCCTGGAGCCAAACTGGGTAAACCCAGGTATGGCTCTACTACTTATGAGACCTGAGGATGTCACTTAACCACTTTCTGCCTCTGAAATGGGATCTTAAATGGGGTAACTTCACTGAGTTCTCTCATTATATTTAAAACGTGATTAAAGAAGTGCCCAGCAACCCGTAAGTATCAATATGAGTTTCTTGAAATTACCTCCAGAAGGTACTGTTAAAGGCAATAAGATGTTTGGAGGAAAATGATCCTCTGACCATTATTATAGATTTCTTCTGGAAAAAATAATGCATCCTAAAAAGATGAAATTCAAGCCATGTAAGTTTTGATAAAGTATGGGGCTTCCCTGGTAGCTCTGCTGGTAAAGAATCCACCTGCAATGTAGGAGACCCTGGTTTGATTCCTGGGTCAGGAAGATCCCCTGGAGAAAGGATAAGCTACCCATTCCAGTATTCTTGGGCTTCCCTGGTGACTCAGACAGTAAAGAACCTGCCTGCAATGTGGGAGACCCGGGTTCAATCCCTGGGTCAGGAAGATCCCCTGGAGAAGGCAATGGCAACCCACTCCAGTATTCTTGCCTAGAAAATTCCAGGGACAGAGGAGGCTGGCAGGCTGCAGTCCACGGGGTCAAAAAGAGTCAGACACAACTGAGCGACTCACACTTGAGACTGAGCAATTCACACTTTATAGACTAAGTGGGATCAGATAGAAGATAAGCACATAGTTCAGCTCAGGAAAATTCATCCACAACACTGTTTTATCATTGTAGTACCTACACCACTTCCAAAGTGGAAAAGCTAGTTTTGGGTAAGATTATGAAAACCAAAACCCAATGGATAGGAAAACCATTTGTTATAAAATCAAATAACACATCTTGAGTTTATAATGTTTTGAATAGTAAATCCACCACATTTTTTAGTACTTTATCTGAAACACACCATATTTATATACCAGTTAAGGATAACTACAGCCAGACCATCATAACACCAAGCTGCATCTACTATGATGATCTGCCACATGCCAATGGAGTTCACAAAGACTTTGAAGACAGTTTGTTGACAATGTGGCCATCTCTGCTTTTTAATAATAAGAAAAGAATGGTAAATAATTCAGAAAAATAAAGTGCCTAAGGTAATTCAATAGTATAAATATGTTCTCATTGAGATGGTCAAACAATGAGATATCCCCCAAAGATCTAACATTATTTCTGTTTCTCAGATAAGCTTTTAACTTCATGAAGTTGTTTATTCTTTCAGATTGTTTAATGAAGATGACGCATGCATTCTCCATTTCCTTTTATGAAAACCTCATGGCATTTGGTTTCTTCATGAATCTGTTAGAACAGACACAATAAACTTTGGAGGCCATATATTTTTCAGGTTTATTTACAAGTAAGCCAGTTCTGTTTCCAGTCTTGTCTCTCATTGCACGTTAGCTCAGAGATGCATTTCCTGTAATCCTTGTCCTCAGACCCAATAAAAGAAGAAATCATTACAAATGGTTTTAAAGATCAAATCTTAGATAGGTGACATTCTATTTGATACAGTTCTGTATTGAAGTCACTGTAATTTTCATCATTACTAAATGATAGACTGTTCTTTAACAACTGGACTGCCAGGGAAGTCCCAATTGGTGATAAGTTTCGAAGCTAACATACATCAAGTACGTGTGATTGATAATATGAACCTGAGTTACGGAACTGATGTTTTTGAGGAGTGTCTTTCATTTGGTTATAAACATGAAACTATTTTATTTCTTCCAGTAACTGTTTTCAACTACCATAAAGCCAAATCCCTCCCTTAATAATTCTTTGGTCAGATCCCATGACTTTTTGGTGGCTTTTGGTTATTAAAACAGTCTAGTCCAAATACAGCTTTGATCTAACATCTATCTCTAAGCTCTCTCCCTGAGCACGGTAGCTGGCTCCTGGCTCCAGGGCTTGGCAAGAGGCAGAGAGTGTTGTCTGCTCTCTACCAACTTCCCTCCTACTTCTCCCAGGTTGAAGGCAGGAATGAAGACTGAAGCAGGAGGGGGAAGGTAGATCTATTTATTCACAAGTGAACGCTGTAGCATTTCTCTTTGTGGGTTTTTGTACTTCTTTGGTTAATGTCAAGTGGCCATCACTGTCCTTTCTGCAGCTGGTGTCCAAATGCTGGGACACCTGTGTGCTTTCTTCTAGGAGCCGGGAGGGTTTCACCCTCTATGGTTCCCTAACAGAAGAAACAGGGCTCCCGCCCAACACTTCTCTGTCCCTTCCATGGCCCAAGCAGTTCCTCAATATGCCAGCCTGCTCCTGCAGGCCCTGGCTAAGAGTTTGGCCTTTCTAGGTAGCCCAAGCAAGATGGCTCAAGTCCCACCAAAGCCTTTCTGTGACAGTCATTCATCCAGAGGAAACAGAAGAATTCATCCAGAGGAATGAAAGTTCCTACTTGTCCATCCATTCTCGGTCTGTCTCTGTCTCTTCTTCTCTCTCCTTTTCCCTCCCCAACCCCCTGCTCCATCTTTCTCCAGTTTTACTTCCCTACCTACCTCTCCCTACCTCCATCCCACTGTTCATATAGGCACTAGGCAGGCCACCAACTGCAATGACAAAGAAGACAGCCTATCAAGGATGCACCTGGAACGGTTCCCGGCACAGGATAAATGTGAGCTCCATATGGACTCTGTCTAGATAATGGCAAAGTTCAGGCATAGTCACGGTCATTATTTTATCTCATTGTCTTTCAACAGTGATCTGTCTTAAAATATGCAAGTCCAAAATAAAAATTTTATGTAACATCTGCTTAATAGATCTAGCTAGAGTGCATGGATTTCTATAAGTATAGATGTTTTTAAAATTTCTTGAAAGTGCTCAAAACATCAATAAAAATTCAGTGATCAGTCATATTTACTAATAAAGATATCCCTAGCTTTCCATATGTAGTAAGGAGGATTTATCCCAAAAGGTACATATTCAAACATCAAATATTTCTTATTTTTCCCTTTCGAAATCACTGTGTTTCTTGAATTTATTCTATTTGAAGCATTTTGGTATCTCACTGATGGCACTAAGGGATATGAATTATGCATTTGAATGTGCTTTGCCTAAATACTTTGTATTCAGACATTTAAAAAGAGGATATACAATAATAGCTAAGAATCATTAACTCCAACTCAACCTCATAAAATGGATGATTGTAATTTGTCATCTAAATTTTAATGGTTATTTGAAACTCTGAATTAAAATTCATTTTAATAAGTACCATAGTGGTCTATACTTTTGAAGAAAGCTTCCATTTCTAAACATTAAAACTCATGAAGAATAAACAGTCTAAACATTTTTTGTTCATTATTTTCAAAATGTGAGTTACTTCTAAATGGTTCATAAGATTTGTCTGCAAAACAAAAACTTCTCCCTGTTTCTTTATGTGGCAATATTCTGAAGTGATTTTCCAAGAGTATGTCCAGAGACATGCCATGTAAGTACATGTTCCAAAAAATAGAGTTTTGTAAAGTACAAGTGCTAACAGACTTTTTATAAGAACATCTGCACACACACAGTGGAGTTTTATGTTGTAATTATGACTGTATAAATTTTTTTCTGTGGGTGATCTCTTAGAAATATACCTTGCAAGAGTACTATCTTACTACAGTGTATTAGAAATGTTTGCTTCCAATCACATGTATTTAGAACATAAATAAAAAGATATATACACATTTAAAAACCTGGACAATGTTACTGATTCTTTGGGCCTTTTAGAAATTCAATTTATCTTGAAAACAAAACAGAATTTTATGGCCTTGAGTTTCAATATCAATGAAAAATTTTATCTTTAATATTTCTATAGTGATCTTTGAAAGCTGGGGTTCACCTACAGTTCAGCCAGCCAGCCAAATACTAAAAACATCTGAATATCTTTCAAAAATTACTAAACATGTCACTAGGAGGATATTTACTGGGAATTATAAAGCTATTAAATTTCTGATCATTCTTAATAATATTAGACTAATTTTTCTTNATGGACTCTGTCTAGATAATGGCAAAGTTCAGGCATAGTCACGGTCATTATTTTATCTCATTGTCTTTCAACAGTGATCTGTCTTAAAATATGCAAGTCCAAAATAAAAATTTTATGTAACATCTGCTTAATAGATCTAGCTAGAGTGCATGGATTTCTATAAGTATAGATGTTTTTAAAATTTCTTGAAAGTGCTCAAAACATCAATAAAAATTCAGTGATCAGTCATATTTACTAATAAAGATATCCCTAGCTTTCCATATGTAGTAAGGAGGATTTATCCCAAAAGGTACATATTCAAACATCAAATATTTCTTATTTTTCCCTTTCGAAATCACTGTGTTTCTTGAATTTATTCTATTTGAAGCATTTTGGTATCTCACTGATGGCACTAAGGGATATGAATTATGCATTTGAATGTGCTTTGCCTAAATACTTTGTATTCAGACATTTAAAAAGAGGATATACAATAATAGCTAAGAATCATTAACTCCAACTCAACCTCATAAAATGGATGATTGTAATTTGTCATCTAAATTTTAATGGTTATTTGAAACTCTGAATTAAAATTCATTTTAATAAGTACCATAGTGGTCTATACTTTTGAAGAAAGCTTCCATTTCTAAACATTAAAACTCATGAAGAATAAACAGTCTAAACATTTTTTGTTCATTATTTTCAAAATGTGAGTTACTTCTAAATGGTTCATAAGATTTGTCTGCAAAACAAAAACTTCTCCCTGTTTCTTTATGTGGCAATATTCTGAAGTGATTTTCCAAGAGTATGTCCAGAGACATGCCATGTAAGTACATGTTCCAAAAAATAGAGTTTTGTAAAGTACAAGTGCTAACAGACTTTTTATAAGAACATCTGCACACACACAGTGGAGTTTTATGTTGTAATTATGACTGTATAAATTTTTTTCTGTGGGTGATCTCTTAGAAATATACCTTGCAAGAGTACTATCTTACTACAGTGTATTAGAAATGTTTGCTTCCAATCACATGTATTTAGAACATAAATAAAAAGATATATACACATTTAAAAACCTGGACAATGTTACTGATTCTTTGGGCCTTTTAGAAATTCAATTTATCTTGAAAACAAAACAGAATTTTATGGCCTTGAGTTTCAATATCAATGAAAAATTTTATCTTTAATATTTCTATAGTGATCTTTGAAAGCTGGGGTTCACCTACAGTTCAGCCAGCCAGCCAAATACTAAAAACATCTGAATATCTTTCAAAAATTACTAAACATGTCACTAGGAGGATATTTACTGGGAATTATAAAGCTATTAAATTTCTGATCATTCTTAATAATATTAGACTAATTTTTCTTTTTCTATTTCAGCTTGCTAAATTTTCATTCTATATAGAATTATTGAAAATATAAATAGTAGGTATTTACAATGAACCAAAAATTTGTTGTTATTTATAGAGCTTCTTTGTGGCATACCCATTTTAAAAGGCACCCATTTAAGCACTGTCTGAAATTTTCTTTTCTTTGAAAATATTCTCTTCAATTCCCAAATTATTCTTTTGCATGTTCTTCAAAACTGAGAATTTTTGTTGCCAGCAATCATCCCCTCCTTAGTGTTTCTAGCGTTTCTATCTCCTTTCTCCATATCCTCCTACTTAGAGGTAACTTGATTCTAGTAAGTTTTCACCATTCCTTGGAAAAGGGGAAAATTAAGGAACATATACATTACTTTGATCTCAATGAGAGAGAGACCTTTACTGGAATCAAGTTGACTTCATGTTTTGAATGAAAAACAGTGATCCCACTGAGGCCATGGCCTTGATAACATAGAGAGTGACAAGCACTTGTTCCATGGCTTTTCTAGGGCAAATAATGCTAGTAATAAATTAAATATAAGTTTTAATTAAGTATAAAACCAGACCAAGAAAAGTGGACATTGCTACAGTAATTTAAAAATTATGTCTTCTTTAGAAGGCTCTCTAATCACTTTTTACATGTGGAAAAAAATTATAGATTTATCTCTCTCTTTTACACACACACACACACACAACAGTTCAGGCAAACATCCAGGTGCTTTCATAATATTTTAAATCAGTAACTTTATAGTAACACAAACTAAAAAAATTAAAGCAAACATCCTGATGCTTTCTTGTAATGATCTTTTTAAAACTAAAAATATATTTCCTAGATATTTGAGGAAAGATGATTTTAGGGACGGCAGGAATGAATTTTTTGACCCTTATTCAAACTAATAGCCTCTCTGAATCCTGATAATAGAGAGCTTTCAGCAGAGAAAACCTCCAAAGCACCCTTCATGAGCAATTTGCTTCAGTTCAAAAAATCACGACTCAGTGGTGCCACTTTGAAATAAGCACATCAAGAACTGAGGAAAATTCATTCTGTTTTGTAGGTGTGGCTATTAAAGAGCAACCAAGAATCATAGCTTCTAGCCACTTCTGTCCCCACATTTTAACTGGTTGGCAAGCGATTCTAAAATTGTATACTAATAGGGTTGTAGAAAGTTCAAGCAAATAGAACCTCACTAATGGTAGAGTCCAGTTTCCAAAGTACTCCTCTTTCCCACCCCACTCAAAATCTTTGTCTCTTTCTTCTTCTACACACACACACACCCCTCAAATCAGTCAGGAAGAGTGATCTGTCTCAGGACCGGCTGCATGTTAGATCAGAGCTGGAATTAGAACCCAAATCTCAGTGACAGGAGCTGGCCAACTGCTATTCTAGACTCAGGACAAATCCACTTCAGGCTCATGAATTCTACATATGCAGAATTAGGCATTAATATTTTGTCTGATGTTGCCTACCATTGACTCCTACAGAAAAACAATGAAACTAACAAACTTTGTACCTTTTAATCACTGCCGGTTCTAAAGGTTAAGATCAAAGGCCCGAGGCAGGTTACTTAGCCTCGGAAGGTTCTTTCCTTATCTAAAATTAGCAGGTTGAACTGGGGATCTCTGAGAAACTTTTCAGTTCTAAAAATGTCTGCTTTTCATCTGCCCTTTTATGCTTCATCCTTGATGTTTGAAATTTTCACTAGGTGGCAGGATTCCACCATCACATTTTGAAAGGATTTTCTGAGGAAGCCTGGGTGCAGAAAATTTCAAAGAAACTCCAATTAAAAAAAAAAAAAAGCCAAAGGAAAATAAGAATAACTACAAAGGCCTATGGTCCATATATTTCATGAGGATCTGGATCCATTTTTAATGTAAGTATAAAATAGAAAATTAATCAAACATGTTCTTTCCTAGGTACTTCAATTTAGTATTAAAATTGGGTAAAAGTCTGCTTTTTCTCACGTATTTTATAATTGGTTTTAGCTGAATCACAATTAGACAATACCGGATCGCCTCAAGCAAACTGGTAAGCATAGTGAGCTAAGAAAGAGAGCAATCTAACGGAAATAAAAACACCAAAAATATTTTAAATCATTATTAGATGCATTTCAAAGTTAACCTCTAAGTTATTTACAATATATTTCCAGTGTCTCTGAATTTTATTTTGAGCTTACTTAACAAGATGAATGCACATGACGGACCAGGGTACTTACATTTATTAGCCAAATCCTTAAAAGAATATTCTTTCAAATAAATTTATGAGATCTTCATATTTTAAAAAATCATTGCCCCAAGCTGGCCTTCTCATGGATGCTGTATGATAAATGTCATTAACAATACTTCATAAGAGTCCCCAAAATAGCCAAGACAATTGGCTACACTGAGCTGAGCGTTTCTCCTCAGCCAGAGCCAAGTAAAGGGACATGAACAATAACAACTGACTGCCTAGAAGAAACGTTCCCAGGTGTCTTGCTGGTTGCCAGAGAAGCAGCTGATTAACTAGGCTTTTCTTCAGCTGATAAAATACAGCACTCTTCCCACCCCATTACTGACTGATTACATATGTGCTATATGTTACTCTCCAAAGTTTTTCTGAAGAAAAATAAAAACAACCCACATCCAAGAAGAATTCAGTGTCAGCATCAAAATCAAATATAGAGACCTCTGAATCTGAACTTGAATAAACCATCAACAAGTTGCTTTTATCCCTTCTCTCCCAGCCCAGAACAAGATGTGATAGCCCATCTTTGGCGCTCCTACCTTAGCGACTTGTAAGGGCTGCTGCTGCTCCTTGCCACCTTGCAGTCGGAACCCCCAGGGCGCCCCTCCGGTCATGGAAATGCAGATAAAATCCCCCGTGCCCATTTTCTTCTTTTAGTCGGGTAGCATGAAGAGCTTGAAAAGACAGACGGAGTCTGGGTGCGGTTGAGTCTCTGTGCTCAGCTTCGGGCTCGCTCCGAGGAGGCAGCACTGGGGCACACGGAGCCTCCGCTGCAGCCGCCGCCGCTGCCCCGGCTGCCGCTTCGAATTTGCGCCGCTAATGGGATCGTTCACCGGGCGGCAGAGGCGCTAGAGGCATCAAGGACGCAGCCCACTCTTGCGTCACGCTCCTTTGCTCAGCCCACCTTCAGGGAATGGGAAGAGCCTCACACACAAGATAACGTCCCCATTTTGCGGCGAGATGGAGGGGGGTGGGGGTGGGGACGGGAGCAAAAGTTCTCTAGCTCTGATTAAATCCCAGCCCTCAAATGAAAGAACGGGAGAAACACTTACATTGAATAATTCTGTATAGTAGAGGACACATGAAGGTTTTGCTCTCCAGGCCACAAGTGACATCCTAAAATATGAGCTCTAAGGGTTGAACTACTAAATGATTAGATTCTTTCAAACAAATGTTTTGAGAATTACCACAGTAATGATGGAAAGAGACAAAAGGGAGTTTAAAAAAAATTATTTTTCTTAGCTTTGCTATTTGCAGCCTGCAGAACTAATCTGCAGGAAATTAAAGAAAGCAAAATATTTATTTTTAAAAAACGAAAACAAAAACCTTATACTCCGAAAAGTACTTTTCCGAACTGGCACTTAACATAGTTCAAAAGATGAAGAAGAGAGGCAGAGAGAGGGAGAGAGGAATCCCCGGAAGCTACATTCTTATAACTACGTCTATTGCATGATTTGCTTTAAATAGTGTTTCATTTTCTTCCTTCCTCCACAGGAAGGAAACTTCTTAAACCTGAATAGTCAGCCAACTGCATACAGTGTCACTGCATACAAGTTTCTTATTTTTATATAGTCTTTCATCAAGTGTTCTGAGTCTGGGTGGCCCAATATAAAGTTGATTTTATATGTGGCCCAAAATAGCTTAATGTTTTGAATCTGAATATGACCTACCCAAAACTGTCCAAATGGAACATTTTTATTTTCCCATAATACTTTTATTTTCCATGACATTCCATATAAAAACACACTAAATAAAGGAGAGCCTGGGAAAGTTAGCGTTACATGTGCCCCCAGACCACTGACTGCCAGTCTCTGCCTTTTTCATTACTCGGAAGCATCATACAATGAACATTTACACAGCTCTGCTCCCAGAACCTAAACATGCCAAATGATTTTATTTGTGTCTCATCACTGGAGTAAGAAAGACCACGTAATCAGAAACTGTTGGCGCAGGAAGAGACCCTCCGAAGGTCATGAGGACCAGACTCTCATTCCAAGTTTACTTCTCTTTGGAAAGGTAAATTGACTTTACCAACATCTTTCTTAAAAAAAAAAAAAAAAAAAAAAATTTTGCAGGTACTGACATCCTAAAATAGGAACTCTGAGAAAAGAGAAAGAAAATAACTTTTTTTACGCTTGTTCTTTCTGTCTCCTCCTCTCTTCCACTCCTCACCCACTCCAGTCTAGCTTCTGTCCCCACAACAGGAAAAACTCTCAGCAAGGTTATTTATTACCTTCTTGCTTTTCTGTAGCCTGCGCTCTTACTGACCATGTCCTAAGCTGTTTTCTCTTTCAGGCTTCCAGGACACAGCATGCTCTTGGCTCTGCTCTTGCCTCCCGAAACACTCCTGTCTCAGTTTTGGCACTTCTTGGCTTCTACTCAGCCATTAAATGTTGGTGTTCTGTGCCAGGGCCGTGTTCTGGTCCTTGTGTTTTCTCACTGTATACCATTCCCATGGGTTCTCTCATTCACCCCACAGAACTTAACCTTCCCCCTCAATCCCAGATATCTTTCCTTAACTCCAGGCCTGTGTATCCAACTGCCTAATAAACCTCTTTCTATGTGAATATATCACAGAAACCTAAAACCCAATATATTCAAAATCAAGTTTGTTATTTATTCTCAAACTTCTTTCTTCTCCTCCTATGTCCCCCATCTCAGGATAATTAACTAACCCATAAACTTTCTCTTATGCATGGCCCCTTCAACCCTGACTTAGAAGTAAATATGATCCTGGAGGCTGGAACTGGGGCAGCTGTGTTGTGACCATGAGGTAAAGCCAAGGGTAACAGCAAAGATTCCACTGCTGACCAAGTTAATGCCAATAACTATCCATCTCCAGTTCTCTTTATTGCACAGGAAAAATAACCCATACTTTTAAAAACTGCTGTGAGTCCAGTTTATTGTTACTTGTAGCCAGCAACTCCTGACTGCATTGAATGAAGTGTTTCCATCCAACCAGTTCTTTCAGACAGAGAAATAGGAACTGATGTGTTGCTATAATTTATTAAAGATTTATTCTATGTCAGAAACTTGACATATAGTATTTTATTTCTTTGCATATTTATCCTCAAAGCAGCTTTTCTATGTAGTTATCAATGTCTCCTTTTTGCTAATTAGCTCAGCATTAGAAGCTACATGTAGAATTAGGATTTGAACCTTTGCCTACTTGAATTAAAAATATCTGTTTTTTATCATTGCTATCCTATCTCCAGGCCTTAAGTATTTCCTTGTTCTCATCTCATGCATCCAATTACTCATTAAGACCNAAAAAAAATAAAAAAAAAAAAAGAATTTTGCAGGTACTGACATCCTAAAATAGGAACTCTGAGAAAAGAGAAAGAAAATAACTTTTTTTACGCTTGTTCTTTCTGTCTCCTCCTCTCTTCCACTCCTCACCCACTCCAGTCTAGCTTCTGTCCCCACAACAGGAAAAACTCTCAGCAAGGTTATTTATTACCTTCTTGCTTTTCTGTAGCCTGCGCTCTTACTGACCATGTCCTAAGCTGTTTTCTCTTTCAGGCTTCCAGGACACAGCATGCTCTTGGCTCTGCTCTTGCCTCCCGAAACACTCCTGTCTCAGTTTTGGCACTTCTTGGCTTCTACTCAGCCATTAAATGTTGGTGTTCTGTGCCAGGGCCGTGTTCTGGTCCTTGTGTTTTCTCACTGTATACCATTCCCATGGGTTCTCTCATTCACCCCACAGAACTTAACCTTCCCCCTCAATCCCAGATATCTTTCCTTAACTCCAGGCCTGTGTATCCAACTGCCTAATAAACCTCTTTCTATGTGAATATATCACAGAAACCTAAAACCCAATATATTCAAAATCAAGTTTGTTATTTATTCTCAAACTTCTTTCTTCTCCTCCTATGTCCCCCATCTCAGGATAATTAACTAACCCATAAACTTTCTCTTATGCATGGCCCCTTCAACCCTGACTTAGAAGTAAATATGATCCTGGAGGCTGGAACTGGGGCAGCTGTGTTGTGACCATGAGGTAAAGCCAAGGGTAACAGCAAAGATTCCACTGCTGACCAAGTTAATGCCAATAACTATCCATCTCCAGTTTTCTTTATTGCACAGGAAAAATAACCCATACTTTTAAAAACTGCTGTGAGTCCAGTTTATTGTTACTTGTAGCCAGCAACTCCTGACTGCATTGAATGAAGTGTTTCCATCCAACCAGTTCTTTCAGACAGAGAAATAGGAACTGTGTTGCTATAATTTATTAAAGATTTATTCTATGTCAGAAACTTGACATATAGTATTTTATTTCTTTGCATATTTATCCTCAAAGCAGCTTTTCTATGTAGTTATCAATGTCTCCTTTTTGCTAATTAGCTCAGCATTAGAAGCTACATGTAGAATTAGGATTTGAACCTTTGCCTACTTGAATTAAAAATATCTGTTTTTTATCATTGCTATCCTATCTCCAGGCCTTAAGTATTTCCTTGTTCTCATCTCATGCATCCAATTACTCATTAAGACCTACAGATCTAACTTCTATTAATAGATTGCAAATCTGTGCCTTCCTCCCATTTTCACGGTATAATTACTTCTGTCTCTGTGCTGGATTTCAACAATCTTCTAACTAATCTCTCTGTCCTGGCCTTGCTTTCTCCTCAATTCATTTTTCACTCTATATAGCCAGTGTGGAATTACTGAAATGCAACATCTACCTTGTTTTCCCTCTTTTTTTAAAGTCTTTAAGGTTTCTTAGAAGAGTCAAGTTTTCCTTACACAGATAACACTTTCTGCCTCCCACTCCTCACTTCTCTTGCCTCTTCTCTCACCTTGAATTTTATGATTCCGACACACAGGATTACAGTCACTTTCTCTAACTAGCTCTGTCTTTCCATCTCCTAAGGCATTCTTCCAAGCTCTCTAGTCCTCACCCACACACAGCTCACCTGATAACTTCTGTTCATTCTCTGACTTCAGATTAGATATCATATTCTCCAAGAGTCTTTTCCTAACCTTCCCACTCAGTGTCCAGGTGAGAGGCTCCCTCTATGTGTTACTATCACTCTGTATTTTTCCATCTCATCCTAATGGTCTCTTAAAATGAATCCTTTACTAGATTTTTAACCTGTGAGATTAGGAGTCATTTCTGAATTGTATCCCCAAGTCTAATACAGTTCCTGACACCTAATTGGTGCTCAATTATTATGAATACAATGAAAAAATAGATATCCCAGAATAAAGGCATAGAAAAGAAGGCCAATGAGTTCTAAATTTTTTTCTTTCTCTCCACTTTATTTGACTTTCAAAACCTGAAATAGAACAGAATTCTTGAGTTATACCATTTAGAGACCACATAAAATAGGTAATGGCTGCCACCTAACATTTTGCCTCTTCTCCACTGACAGCTATTAAGTTGGGTAAAATTGATCCTCCCACTGCAGCCAGCATGGATGATCTAAGTAATAAGAGTAATCTTCCTCCTTAACATAGAGATTAGTTCAGGAATGGGTGCAAATCTAGGCCTAAGTCAAGGACAGTCCTCTGGCCCCAGTGATTAATTTGTTTGTGGTCCAGCCAGAGGGAAGTTCAAGGCTTTTCCAGGTAGCTATCAGGAGCGATGTCCACCCTTCGTGGATATTGACAGCAGTAGTGGAACCCAGGATGAGGATGAAAATCCACCGGGTGGTGGTGGGAGAGTCCTCCAAGGGTCACTAGGCTCCTTTATATCTTTCTTTGTGTGTCGGAACTTGAGATCCTAATGCTTCTCTTCCTGAGCTATTGCTCAGGGTTGTGTTTGCAGCATATAGCCTTGAGAAATGTGGTAATTTCCAAGCCTTGCACAAAGAGCAAGTTAGCTAGCTGATTGTTAGCGAAAAACAAAATAATAGCAATGGACTCATTAACTTTAGTGCTCCTTAGCTGTTGCACAAACTTACTGTGTGTATAAGATCCATCTGGGTCATAGCACATCAACCCTGTGGAGGCTGAGGCAAGATTCACTGGTGTCAACAGGCTGATGTTCGTGCTGCTTGCTGCATCCTCGCAGTGAACCTCTTTGTCTCCACCCAAGAGTCTCACGTCTGCTTTCAGCATCCATGAAACAGTAATAGGGTAGCTTAGTAACTTGCAAGGAGGGTAAAATTAAATCCCAGGCCAGTGGGGTAAAACTGAGATACTAGTAGAGGAATGGAAACAGAACCCTGGTCAAAAACCACATAAGTGAGCTCTTAATTTTATTTGGGATGTAAGAATCATGTCAAGACCAAAATGCATATTTTAAGGAAAAAATGTGTCTTAAGTGGTTTTGAAAATGATCTTCTTAGACTGACTCTACTTCTAAACCATTTAAAATACTTAAGACTGTACCAGATGCTCTACTCTTCATTCATTCATTCATTTGGTTTTTATCCAGCTAATAATATTTGTACTATCTTTCCCAATTTAGATAGCACCTTAAGATTTCTGAGCCTAACATGAACTGGGAAGACATATTATGAAACAAAAATATTCCATTAGGAATGACTTATTCTGCAATCATTTTATATTGGTCACCTATGCCTAGTTTATGCCTTTTTTATTTTTCTAATTTAATTTTTCACTCAAATATAACTTTACCTTCTATTTTGAGCTAATGTCTATGATCCCTTTCCAACTATTCAAAAACAGAAGCTGTTCTTCATCATAAATAATATAGTAACATTTTAAATTCTGGAGAAAAATAAAGCATCACAGTGAACTTCAGTTCAGTTGCTCAGTCATGTCTGACTCTTTGCAACTCCATGGACTGCAGCACACCAGGCTTTCTTGTCCATTACCAACTCCTGGAGCCTACTCAAACTCATGTCCATCATGTTAGTGATGCCACCCAACCAATCAATCCTCTGTTGTCCCCTTCTCCTCCCACCTTCAATCTTTCCCAGTATCAGGGTCTTTTCCAGTGAGTCAGTTCTTCGCATCAGGTGGCCAAAGTATTGGAGTTTCAGCTTCAGCATTTCCTTTAGGATGGACTGGTTGGATCTCTTTGCAGTCCAACAGACTCTCAAAAGTCTACACCACCACAGTTCAAAAGCATCCATTCTTAGGCACTCAGCTTTCTTTATAGTCCAACTCTCACATCCATACATAACTACTGGAAAAACCATAGTACAGACTAGATAGACTTTTGTTGGCAAGTAATGTCTCTACTTTATAATATGCTGTCTAGATTGGTCATAACTTTTCTCCCAAAGAGCAAGCATCTTTTAATTTCATNGAAAAACCATAGTCCAGACTAGATAGACTTTTGTTGGCAAGTAATGTCTCTACTTTATAATATGCTGTCTAGATTGGTCATAACTTTTCTCCCAAAGAGCAAGCATCTTTTAATTTCATGGCTCCAATCACCATTTGCCATAATTTTGAAGACCAAAAAATTTCTCTGTCACTTTTTCCATTGTTTCTTCATCTATTTGCCATGAAGTTATGGGGCCAGATGCCATGATCTTCGTTTTCTGAATGTTGAGCTTTAAGCCAACTTTGTCACTCTCCTCTTTCACTTTCATCAACAGGCTCTTTAATTCTTCTTTGCTTTCTGCCATAAGGGTGGTGTCATCTGCATATTTGAGGCTGCTGGTATTTCTCCCAGCAATCTTGATTCCAGTTTGTGCTTCATCCAGCCTAGTATTTCTTATGACGTACTCTGCATATAAGTTAAATAAACAGGGTGACAGTATACAGCCTTGACATGCTCCTTTCCCAATTTGGAACCAATCTGTTGTTCCATGTCCAGTTCTAACTGTTGCTCCTTGACCTGCATACAGATTTCTCAGGAGGCAGGTTGGGTGGTCTGGTATTCCAATCTCTTTAAGAATTTTTCAGTTTGTGGTGATCCATACAGCCAAAAGCTTTGGCATAGCCAATAAAGCTGAAGTAGATGTTTTTCTGGAACTCTCTTGCTTTTTCAATGATCCAGAGGATGTTGGCAATTTGATCTCTGATTCCTCTGCCTTTCTAAATCCAGCTTGAATATGTGGAAGTTCACAGTTCACATACTGTTGAAGCCTGGTTTGGAGGATTTTGAGCATTACTTTACTAGCATGTGAGATGAGTGCAATTGTGCAGTAGTTTGAACATTCCTTGGCACTGCCTTTCTTTGGGATTGGAATGAAAACTGACCTTTTCCAGTCCTATGGCCACTGTGGAGTTTTCCAAATTTGCTGGCATATTGAGTGCAGCACTTTCACAGCATCATCTTTCAGGATTTGAAACAGCTCAACTGGAATTCCATCACCTCCACTAGCTTTGTTCATGGTGATGCTTCCTAAGGCCCACTTGACTTTGCATTCCAGGATGCCTGGCTATAAGTGAGTGATCACACCATTGTGGTTATCTGGGTCATGAAGATCTTTTTTGTACAGTTCTTCTGTGTATTCTTACCACCTCTTCTTAATATCTTCTGCTCCTATTAGGTCCATACCATTTTTGTCTTTTATTGTGCCCATCTTTGCATGATATGTGCCCATCTTTGCATGAAATGTTCCCTTGGTATCTCTGATTTTCTTGAAGAGATCTCTAGTCTTTCCCATTTGATTGCTTTTCTCTATTTCTTTGCATTGACCGCTGAGGAAGGCTTTCTTATCTCTCCTTGCTATTCTTTGGAACTCTGCATTCAAATGGGTTTGTCTTTCCTTTTCTCCTTTGCCTTTTTGTATCTTTTCTTTTCTCAGCTATTTGTGAGCAAACAATTCTTTTGGTTTCTGATCACAATTCCAATGTGTGTCTGTGGGGCGGGGGCCCCCCACACCACCAACAAGCAAATCTCAGGACACCAGCAGGGTGTCCAAGAATTCAACTAAATTCTAACACTATCTACCAGGAGATAAGGTGCTCAGTCCCACGAGACTGTCCCCCACCCTCACTCACACACACTGCAGACGCCAGATGCAATCCTATGTTCTTTCTCGTGCTTCTAACCAACTGACTATAGATTAGAGTTTCCAAGGACATCTCCCTCCTTGGGTTTGATTAATTTGTTAGAGTGGCTCACAGAACTCAGGTAAACACTTACTTACATTTACCAATTTATTAACGGATATGTGACAAAGACTACAGATGAACAGAGGGAAGGGAGGGTAGTGAAGCGAGGGTATGTGGAAAGGGGCAGGGGCTCTCACAGCCGGTGCTAGGGGCACCATCCTCCTAGCACCTCCATGTGTTCACCCACTGGAAGCTCTCCAGGCCCCATCCTTTTGGGATTTTATGGAGGCTACATCACATAGACATGATCAAGAAAAGTGAAGTTGCTCAGTCGTGTCCAACTCTTTGCGACCCCATGGACTACATGTAGCCTACCAGGCTCCTCTGTCCATGGGATTTTCCCGGCAATAGTACTGGAGTGGATTGCCATTTCCTTCTCCAGGGGATCTTCCCGACCCAGGGATTGAACCCGGTTCTCCCACATTGTAGACAGATGCTTAACTGTCTGAGCCACCAGGGAACCTTCCTCACTTCACATCACATAAACATGATCAATCATTAACTCCACTTTCAGCCCCCTCGCTTCTCAAGAGAATGTGGGACGTGACCGAAAATTCCAAGCTTCTAATCATGATTTGGTCTTTCCTGCAACAAGCCCTCAATCAGGAGCCATACAAGAGCTCACTCAATGTCACTTCCTTAAAACAAAGGCACTCCCATCACCCAGAAAATTGCGAGGGTTTTAGGAGCTCTGTGGGAGGAACAGAGGTCAAAGGCCAATATTAGAACAAGAGACACTCCTAGTGTTCTTATCACTTAGGAAATGACAAGGGTTTTTAGGAGCTCTGTGTCAGGAACTGGTAACAATGGCTAATATGTATTTTTTATTATTTCACAACATTATTGTAAAATTATGTGAAATTTAGAATAACCAAAACTGGAAAAATGCACCATGATTTCACTGTTTACACCAAACTTGTTTTCTTTCCTTTTGAGCTACCAAGACTTGGTGATTATTAAAGGGACTTTTTTAAAAAAGTAGCAGGCATCTTACAACATTAGCTATTATATTTATGTTACCAGGGTTTCCCTAGTAGCTCATTGGTAAAGAATCTGCCTGCAGTGCAGGAGACCCAGGTCGAATCCTTGCATTGGGAAGATCCCCTGGAGAAGAAAATGGCAACCCACTCTAGTGGGTTGGAGAATTCCATGGACAGAGGAGCCTGGCAGGCTACAGTCCATGGAGTCGAAGAGAGTCAGACACAACTGGGTAAGTGTGTATTTATGTGAGTTAAATGAAATGAATGAATCACCAAATGAAACCACATGGATGAAAATCCTTGTAGGATAAATACATATTAAAAGTTTCATTNCCTGGCAGGCTACAGTCCATGGAGTCGAAGAGAGTCAGACACAACTGGGTAAGTATGTATTTATGTGAGTTAAATGAAATGAATGAATCACCAAATGAAACCACATGGATGAAAATCCTTGTAGGATAAATACATATTAAAAGTTTCATTTCAAAAAGCATACATTGTAAAAATGGTGTGTGTGTGTATGCTTATGCTTGTGTGTGTATGTGTGTATACTTTAAGACAATGAAGATGAAGTTAAACATATAAGAAAAGATAGTTTTAGGCATTTTAATTTTCCAAAACACTGGAGGGCATTTGACTGTACCGTCAAGGAATGAAATACTATGACTCATGATGTCTGCTGACTATTTCATTTTGCTATTTTATGGTTTTGCTAATAAATTTCCCTTTTTTGCATTTCAGATAGTAATGGATTATCTGAAACAGAAAAAAATAAAAAGATAACTTTTAAGGAAAAATGTAAGGTAATGTCAATGAATTATCCAAAATGAGAGTTACCTTACAGCCTCTATATTTTTAAACAAACGAAATCATTTTTCCACAGGTACAATCATTATTTGGAACTGTCACTAAATTATACCCTCCAAAATTAGTGTTAAATTTTAGAGCTTTGAAACAATGCATTTTGTTATTGCTGCTTTTATTTTTCTACCTGCAAAAAAATGACTGACAACAAATTAGACATAAGATTATGTATCTGAGAAGAAATTAATATCCCAGACAAAGACAGTAAGATCTTTTCAAATGATTGTTCTTAACCTCTGGAGGAAACATGCTGGTTAGCAGTAGTTACAGTTATTAGGTATACACATAATCGATATGATGCATAAACATTTGTTAACTCATGTTTAGCAGTTATGCAACTCCCTGACTACTGGAGAATTACTAATGCATCATCTGCTGACCCTACTAGGGCCTGCTGCCACTTGAGTATTTGTGTTGTTTCCTGGAATGCACGTGTGTGAAATACCATGTGAGCAGGTGGTGGTGGGCTCTGCAACATTCCAGTGGAGGCAAGAAGGAGTCGTGTGAAAGACACTCCAGGCCCTCCTAAAGGCATTTTCCCTGCACTTCTATGTGCCCCCTCTTGCTGAATATGGTCTGGGGAGAAACCACCACTGTTGCTACTGCTGGTGATTTGAAGTCCCATCATGCAGGGCTGCAGAACTAAAGAGAGGCACGCTGGCAACTCCTACTTTCCCACAAGGCCCAGAGTTGCTGCCTCGCCCAGCCTTATGGCCCAGGGAGTAGTTGACTAGGACTCTATTATAAACCCCACAGACCGAGTGACTTCAAGAACAGGCACTTATTTTCTCACAGTTATGGAGGCTGACATTAAGGTTTCAGCAGAGCCTTCTAAGGCCTGTCTGCTTGCTTAGAGATGGCTGTCTTCTCCAAGCGTCTTCTCATGGTCTTCTGTCTGTACCTGTCTATGTCCTAATCTTGACACCAAGCCTGGAATTAAGGCCAAGACCATAGACAGCTCAATGATCAGAGAAGGCAGCGACTGATAACCTGCTTCTCTGATAAATTCTAAGTGCTATTTGCTCAGTCATATCCAGCTTTTTGCTACCCCATGGACTGTAGCCCAACCAGGCTCCTCTATCTGTGGAATTCTCTAGGCAAGAATACTGGAGTGGGTAGCCATTCCCTTCTCCAGCATATCTTCCTGGCTCAGGGATCAAACCTGGGTCTCTTGTATTGCAGGCAGATTCTTTACTGTCTGAGTCACCAGGGCAGCCCTTTCACCTTTGCAAATCTCAAGGAGGAAGGGGCCCTAATGGTATCTGAGATTGGCTTTCCAACCTGGTGAAATGGAGGACTGGAGTTGTTTTTATATTCTTGAGCTAATTAAAAAGATATTTATGCACTTCTGAGCTTATAGTTTGTTCATTCATTAAAAAATCATTTGATGAATAAGGCCAGATGCTCTTCTAGGTTTAGGTGGGGTAGCTGTAAGCATCTTGGGCAAAATTCCTGCTCTCTTGCACCTGCATTTTACTGGAGACAAGTAAGTAAGTAAGTAAACAAAAGACAAGTAAGTAAACACAATAACTTCAGACAGAAATGAGAGTTAAAAAAAAAGAGAGAGAGAGAGAGAGAGAGAGAGAGAGAGGAACAGAGTGGAATGGCAGAGTAATGGGATGATACACACAGGAGACCAGAAAAGGCTTCCCTGAGCTGAGACACAAGGCATAAGGGGACAGTTATTTGAAAAGCAGGAAGAGTAGGAGGAAGAGCAAAAAGATGCCTGGTCAGTGCAAAAAAAAAAAAAAAAAAAAAAGAGGAGAGAGAGAGAAGA
>SJYW01053633.1:305719-316148 GCA_006410735.1 Raphicerus campestris
AAAAAAAAAAAAAAAAAAAGAGAGAGAGAGAGATGGAGGTTAGTGTAGCTGAAGTGTAGTAGATGTGAACCCATTACTGGAGAATCTAACATGAAGTTAATGAAGCTGGAACTCAGGACCCTCCCCTCCAAGATCGCTTCCAAAGTCCTGGAAGGAACACCAGCAATGAACTCATATGCCTTTGTAAAATCTGCCAGAGAAAAATACTTGATCTGAATTCACTTAAGACTGTGATCTCTTTTCATACCAACTCCCCCTCCATGTAATGATGGAACATTACTGAAATCCAGCTAAAGGAAAGATGAGTGGGAGCTTTGTTCAGCTTGGTTTTGATGGAATATATTTATGTGGTTCTCGGTCACGTTTACATCAAGCTGTTCCCAGCTGCACCAGCATAGGAATGAACAGCTCTGAGGCACACTCCCCGCATGTCTTAAGCCTGTCTGCCTGGTGTGGAAACACTGAAGCACAGGGCCAGAGGTCTTACTGTAACATCAACCGTTCTTAGGTGTTGACACTGTTAAGTTTGGGTAGCAATAGTCGTAGTTGTTTGTCGCTCAGTCGTGTCCGACTCTGCGAACCCATGGACTGTAGCCCACCAGGCTCCTCCCTCCATGGGATTCTCCAGGCAAGAATACTGGAGTGGGTTGCCATTTCCTTCTCCAGGGTATCTTCCTGACCCAGGGATCGAACCCCAGGTCTCCTGCATTCCAGGCAGACACTTTAACCTCTGAGCCACCAGGGAAGTCCTAAATTTGGGTAGTAGAGGAGAAACATAGATTGACATGTGCAGCACCTACAGATTCATCTGGAAACTTGTTCAGTAGCTAAACAAAAATTGTCAGTGAAGAGTTAGTTTCTTAATGCTGCCTAATCAAATGTGAAGCTGTCCCTTTTCAGGAAGACGCTAGATGACGCAGCACACACAATTATAAATGCACTGTGTGGATTTTCTTTTTTTGCTATTACGAAAAATAGAACTTATCAGAATTCCTATGTTTCTGGGCACAAACCTGCAATGAGGTTATAGTGCAAGCCAATTATCAATAATAAAAACTCTTAATATTGCTAAAGTTAACTGGAAAAATAATATTACAAAATTACTGTCATATAAAGAGGAAATCAAAGAGAATTCAACTAAATAATGTAGGGGGAAAGAGGTGTATCAAACAGTTAATAAAAATGTTGTTCTTTATCTGGATTTTGAAATGATTGTAATAATGACCTAATTCTTATACCTGTAGCTAATTTGTTTGGGTTTTTTCATAGACAAAACTAATGCTTTTTCATTTTTGTAATTTAGTTGTCTCTCTTCTGATCTTTCATTTTTCATCAGGTTTTCCACCTTCTGTCTAACTTCCTATCTTCACAAGATAAATTAAAATGTCTGTTTTGCCCTTAGGCGTCAGGAAGGTAATAATATTTAAAATAGATACATTTATATTTACAAATGACAAAATGTCTAAAGTGCTATTCAAGATACCTTAAAAAGTAAAATAAACCATGCTGACAGGGTTCTTGAATGAAGCCTTACCTTGAAGCCAAATTTTAGATAATAAGTAGTGATTTCTTAAGTTAAGAGTGACCTTTAACTTAAACAAAATTTTAATTCAAATTGTTGCATGTTTTGCATCAAAGTGATGTTTTTGAGACTAAACCATAAGTGCTGTCAACTGTCACAGGTTTGCTATCTACCTTGCCTTTAAAATCTTACTTTAATGAGCTTGTTTAATAGATGTTTATTATTTACTTCAGGCACTGTTCTTGGCATGAGAGATACGGAAATCGACAAGTCAGCTGAGGTGAATTCTCTCTAGAAGCTCGTATTCCAGGACACGGGACAGACAATGAAGACAAATAACTCTACGTCATGTCAGAAGGTGGTTAAGTGCAATGAAGGAAAATAAAGCTATAGGGGGAGGGGAGGTGAGGGGAGAGAGAGGCTAGGGCTTCCCAGGTAGCTCAGTGGTAAAGAATCCGTCTGTCAATGCAGGAGACACAGGAGACACGGGTTCGATCTCCGGGTCAGGAAGATCCCCTGGAGCAGGAAATTGCAGTATTCTTCCCTGGAAAATCCCATGGACAGAGAAGCCTTGTGGGCTACAGTCCACAGGGTCGTAAAGAGTGAGTGAACACAAGTGCGCAAGGGAGAGGCTGGCTACTTCCTGTCATATTTGAGCAGAGACCTGTTTTACGTATTCCTAGTCTGTTGCAGTAGTGGTGGTGGTCATTGTTTATTTAGATCATGAAATATGTGACCGAGATCCTAGAGGTATACTTCTACCAGAGGCAGACAGGTAGCAGAGAGAGGCAGGAGTCTGGTGTGGATTCGAACCCCAACTCTGCTGCACAGCTTTGGGTAGACCATTTGTCTTTTCTGAACCTTGGTATTCTCTTTTGAAGTTTCCCTGAGAAATAAAAGATGTTTTTTAAGTGCCTGTTTTTTATACAAATTTTATATGAGTAACTGCTTAATAAATCTTTCCTATAATCCCTCCCTTGCTCCCTAAGATGGACCTTTCTGGATGGAAATGCAGGTGCCTTGCTGAGAGTTTTTAGAAGGAAATAGCTTTTCACTGAAGGTCAGTGCAGTGGACTTCCCAAAAAATGAGAAATAAACTAGAAAATTGCTAATTATTTGCAAGGCAGCCAGCAATAACTGAGCAATCAGACAGGAAAATGGCCACCGTTGAGTCTGAGAGCATATGATCAGCTGACTGGATTTCATTACTCCTCATAAATGTTTGGAATGAAGACAGGCCTAGGTTTGTGTCCCTGTTCTGCCACCCACTAGCTGTTTTCTGTGGCCTTCTAAGCCTCAGGTTCCTCGAATATGAAAAAGAAAAGGCTATTATGAAAAACTGTGATGTATGCTGCTGAGGCTTAATCTTGTGCTGGAATCCAGGAGGTACTTGGTTTATTTTTGTTTTTGTTATTAGTAGTGGTTAATCAGTTTTTGACTCAGGGTGCTTTCCCATTCACCATCTTACCAAGGGGCTTCCTAGGTGGTATTAGTGGTAAAGAACTCTCCTGCCAGTGCAGGAGACATTAGAGACCCAAGTTCGACCCCTAGGTTGGGAAGATCCCCTGGCAAAAGGCACGGCAACCCACTCCAGTATTCTTGCCTGGAGAATCCCATGGACAGAGGAGCCTGGTGGGATACAGTCCGTAGGGTTGCAAGGAGTTGGACACAACTGAAGTAACTTAGCACACACACACACGCACATTACCGTGAATAGTAGGAATCACATCATTCATTTTAACAGAACTGTGAAATAAGGCCGTGAGGGAGCATGGTTCCATCTATAGTTTCATTCCGGACAAGGATTTCATTTCAGTCCCAATTCTCCAGCAACTAAAACTGTGTCTGCACCCTACTAGGAGCTCAGAAATATTTGCTGATGGATTGATTGTGTTGTCTCCCAGTTTTTCTGCTGGACTTCACATCTGTGTGTAATAGCATTGCTGAAGCAGACAGGGAGATTTCTTTCTGTCCTTCAAGCAGAGGAACCCCTTTGCCCTCCAACATGGCTAGTGAGACAATTTCTACAGTCCCTGGATTTTTAGTTTTCTAAAGTAAATGTAAACACAGTAAATGTTTTAATGTAGAGTTTTAAATGCAAACTTAAACTAACATATCAAATCTGGTTTGTAGTTTATTTCCAGATTTCAACTTTTGTTGACCAACAAGTACAAGGAACAATACTTTTTCCATCTTTGATCATTTTCTCTTCAAAATCTTGAAGTGGTTATAAACATTAAGTCCCACCAAGTAAGTGTCATTTTCTAAACTCTCAGAGGAGAGGGAAAAAAAGACCGCCAGGTGAAGCAAATTGCCAGAGATCACACTGGGATCAGTGAGAAAGCAAACCAGACATAGAGTCATCTTACCCCAGCAGCAGTGAAGGGAGAATGTTATGTGGAAGTGCTTAGGCCCTTGCCCTGACAACATATTCATGGAAATTTCCTACATTTTGTTTTCCACACTTCGGCAAATTTGACCTTAAGTATCTCTAAGGATAGAGCTTGCAAGGTGGCTCAGTGGTAAAGAATCTGCCTGCCATTGCAGGAGGTGCGGAAGATTCAGGTTCAATCCCTGGGTCAGAAAGATCCCTTTGAAGAGGAAATGGCAACCCACTTCAGTATTCTAATCTCCAAAACCCCATGGACAGAGGAGCCTGGTGGACTACAGTCTGTAGGGTCACAAAGAGTCAGACACCACTGAACAACTTAGCATGAACAGCTCTAGGGATAGCATTTCCTTCCATCTTTAATAAATACACTTTTTTTTTTAATCCGTAGGAATGACTGACTTGTACTGATTCATTTATTCACTTTGTCCTCATCTCTTTGTGACAAATAGTACATATTTTCGCAGCAGAGATAGTGAAAGGGGAAGTCCATGGCTGTAAAGAATGAAACTAATAGGTACAACCAGGAATTGGGTCCATACTCAAAAAATTATACTCACTGGCATTATTCTTTAACCAAGAAGGCCATTGACTTAAATGATACAAAACAATGCAGACAAATACAGCACCATCCTTCACTGCCTTTAGTCGTCTGAGAGAAATTGACTGAGTTCAGTATATTTTTAAAATTAATTTTTATTGGAGTATAATTGCTTTACAACGGTATGTTGGTTTCTGCTATACAGGAAAGTGAATCAGTTGTACATATACATATATCCACTCTTTTTTAGGTTTCCTTTGCATTTAGGTCACCACAGAGCACTGAGCAGAGTTCCCTGGGCTATTATTAATTAGTCAATCCCAGACTCCCAATTCATCCCATCCCCACCCTGTCCCCCTTTGATAACCGTAAATTTGTGCTGTATACCTGTGTTTCTATTTCTGCTTTGCAGATGAGGTCATCTATACCATTTTTCTAGATCCCACATATAAGCAATATTATGCAGCCCTTGTTTTTCTAACTTACTTCGCTCTATATGACAATCTCCAGCCCCATCCATGTCTCTGTACAGAGCATTATTTCATTCTCTTTCGTGGCTGAGTAATAGTCCATTGTATATGTGCACCGCATCTTCTGTACCCATCCTTCTGTCAGTGGACATCTAGGTGGCTTCCATGTTCTGTCCTCTGTAAACAGTGCCGCAGTGAACATCAAGGTGCATGTATCCTTTCGAATTCTGGATTTCTCTGGATATATGACTACGAGTGGAATTGCTGAGTCATATGGTAGCTCTCCTTTTAGTTTTTTAAGGAACCTCCACACTGTTCTCCAGAGAGAACATTCAGTTTACATTCCCACCAACAGTGTAGGAGGTCTCCCTTTTCTCCACACCCTCTCCAGCATTTCTTATTTGTAGATTTTTTTGATGATGGTCATTCTGACTGGTGCGAGATGGTACCTCACTGTAGTTTTTATTTGCGTTTTTCTAATAGTGAGCGATGGTGATTGTTGCCAGAAGAGCAGCCTGTCTTCTTCCCTTTGGGCTCTGCTGTTGTCCCAGGGCATGAGAGCACCCCCTTCTGGTCTCCTGACTCTGTTTAATCGGGATTTCTGGATCGTTTTGTCTTGCTCTGTTTTTTTTAACTTACATGCCTACTTCAGTCTCTGTGTCCTTGTTAGCATCTCTCTCCCTGAGGCTGCATTAACCTTCAGCTTTCCTCCCTTCCTCCTTCTCTCCTGCTTCCCTCCTTACCCATCTCTTTACCTACTTCTACTTCTCTTTCTCTTCTCTCTCTCTCCTTCTGTCAACAAAGTCCACCTCAAGTATCATTTCTTCTTTGGCAGAGTTCCATAAGCACCCCTTTCATCCCCACCCCCAGCATAACCCCTTTATTCTCCTCTGATACCATAACATAGTGACTCTCCCTCTATTATAGCGCATATCATACTGTATATTGTGATTTGCATTTATGCCTGGTCCCCCAACCAGCTAGTGAGTTGTTTGTGGGTAGGGACTCTGTGTTCAGTTCAGTTCAGTTCAGTCGCTCAGTCGTGTCCAACTCTTTGCGACCCCATGAATCGCAGCATGCCAGGCCTCCCTGTCCGTCACCATCTCCTGGAGTTCACTCAGACTCACGTCCATCGAGTCCGTGATGCCATCCAGCCATCTCATCCTCGGTCATCCTCTTCTCCTCCTGCCCCCAATCCCCCCCAGCATCAGAGTCTTTTCCAATGAGTCAGCTCTTCGCATGAGGTGGGCAAAGTACTGGAGTTTCAGCTTTAGCGTTCCTCTTTTGTTTTCCTATCATTACCCACCTTTATTCCAGGCACCTAGGATTGAACACACGGATAGCTCACAATAACTTTTAAGAATCACTATCTGTTTTCTTTCAGGCTGTGTCGGCTTCTCTGCTGCAGCGCGTGGCCTCTTCCAGTGCGGCCTGCGGGCCTCTCTCGGCCTGTGGCGCACAGGCTGCGCTGCCCCACGGCGTGCAGACTCAGTTCCTGCGCCAGGGACTGGACCTGTGTCCCATGCATTGGACAGCGGATGCCTAACAACTGAGCCATCAGAGAAGTCCCTCGATAAATAGGTGAGTAGCCTTGGATCTTCTTGTTCCTTGGGTTAGCAAATATCTAATTCTAAGATGCCTATAGATTTATCAGGGAGGATTGTAAAACCTACCACAGGACCATCAAGGCCTCCTCATTAGCAAAGCCACTGTTTATGTTGAGCTGCTAGATATCACTCTAGATCACTGAGAATTTCAAATGTATATATTCTTAAAAATAGTGTTTCCTCTTGTTAGTGTGAAAAAAGATTCCTAGAGTCTTCAATTGTATAGAACTAATGGACATTCTTCCTTTATTTTTATTCTATGTGGTGTTTTAAATAAAGGATGTGAATTTGCTTTGTTTCTAAAAGCAATCTATGAAAATTCTTTATTCAACAAATTTATTCTTTATAGATATACACCCAAATATAGGCTTTATTTTTATAATTTAAAAGAAATCTTGGCTTCAAGATAATTTATTAATAAATATATAATTAAGCCATTTATATTATTATCTTATAGTGAACTTGAGGCAATCTTCATAGAATATATTATCTCCCATTCTTTTCTAAACATTGAAGGAACAAAATACAGATAATCATTTCTTCTTTGGGTTTCTACATTAAAGGCACTGGGTAATTTAACAAAACAGTGCAAAAGAAACACCAAGTGTGAGAAAATTCTTCATTCTAAGGAATTAGTAGTATTAGTGCAAAAGTAACAGCCAGACAGAGCAACCCAGTTTCCCAGGAAACTTCATAGACCATAACCTTATCAAGCTGAGAGTTTGATAAATTGTGATAGGTGTGCATGTTATATAATAAAAAATGATAACTCCAAAGGCCAGCCAAAGCATGGTAAGTTAATAGTAGATTGGATTGCATTTGACAGTGGAAAGCCTTTGATGGAAAAATTTCTGGATTTTTTTTGTAAAAACTTCACAGAGCATATGGTTCAATGAAACAGGATAGGATTTTTTTTAATCAAATGTTTTAACTAATCTGTGAAATTGCTAAAATTTTAAATCTCTTCACAGATGAACATTATGTGAAAATTAGTTAAAAGAAAATCACTGAATTTCAGTGTAAAGTTTAAGCTTGTTTTTAATTTCTAGTTGAATAGAATGCTTTCATACTATCACAGATTTTTCTAGAACCACCTATTTGAATAATATCAATCATTATATCATAACAAAGACAAATGTATTTTTATTTTTTATAAGGAAAGTGAGTGGTTTTTTGAGGTTTCTTTTGTTTGTTTTGGCTACTTTGACTTATAAAAGTAATTTGGGAAGAAAGTGACTCAATAAAATTGCAAGACTCAAGAAGTGGTGGTGATCTTTTGTTTAGCTTACGTTTCTCTTGCTTTCCTTAGAATTTGTACCTCTGCTTAGTTGAAAATCACAGGGCTTCCTGACCATTGAATCCTCAGAGGCAGGCATTTTCTTGCTTTCAATTCTTCCCTGCTGCACAGGCCCATGGATTGCTGCCTCCTTCACCAGCCTTGTTAACAGTGTTAGCATCTTCTCTGGTGCTTACTAGCCTTGGTAATTGTAGCTACATACCGCGAAGGAGACATATACAGTCTCTCCACATCCACTTCCTCACTTCCCTGAAAACAAGCATGTAGCTACTTCTCATTTCAGAATTTTATCGTTATTCATTGTAGGATAGAATCTTGATTTTAAAAAAAATATGATCAGACTAAGAAAATTGCAAATTTAAAAAACATACCATTTTTGGAAAGACCATTTTTTAAAGTAATTTTAAGTTCACAGTAATATTGAGAAGGTACAAAAATTTACACATAACCCCTTCTATCACCTTTATAATATTTTAGTGCATATTGTCCCTTCAGTCTCCCACTGTAGCTCGAAGACCCAGGAACACGGAGGATTCCTATCTGCTCTTCTGTTTCCAGAGCAGATCTCATGTGTCCCTAGCTTTCCTGTTTCTAGGCCCCAAGATGCCTCCCTCTATAAAGGCCTCCTTCCCTATACAGGCCTGAAGATACGAAATGAAAGGTGTAAGTCAGCATCAGAATTAATTCGGTTACCTGTTTCAGAACCCTCCAATCTTAACTCCCTTCTCAATGGCATCGAAACTCGAGATAGATCACACTCCTCTATGATGTTACCACGCCTACAGACTTTCTTTGAATAATCATGGTTTCTGAGAGTCTTGGGATGATATAAAAATAAGCCTGAAATCTTCACTTTTAGTAATGCATAATTCCTACTGTATAATAAGGCAAAGGTTATAGATGTCCTTTGTTTAGCCCAAAGGTGCTGGTTTCATCAAGGTTTATGTATAAGTGACCGAAACCTCGTCCTTCATTCGACGTTTCAAACTTCCTCCAGTTTTAGTTCCCCTCTCCGCCCCCACCATAACCACTGGCATCCCCTAACAAAGGGATGGAATAGAGGCTGTATTTGGAGGCATGGTGGAAGGGTGAATTTGGCTGCGAGTTAAGCTTTAGTGGCAAAATCTTTCCTCCTGATTAAAGTCAGTAAACTAAATGAACACCGATATCCCACATACCCTTCATGTCAGTTAAGAGAAAAGTAAACTCAAATATTCAAGATAAAAGAAAGTTTCATTACTCTCCTGTTCAGTAAATAAGATGATGACCGCCATAAATAATGACTGTTCTGTGTATTGCTACTGGCGCTATTATTAAACAGTTGAATGGTAAATAAGAACACGGAGGCGTAATGGAGGTAGCAACTTCAAAAAACCGGCTCTTCCCAATACCCTTCATAGGTCTGGAGAAACAGAAGGAGTTGGAATTTATTAAAACATAGAAGTTTGAAAGTGGGACCTCGTGAGCCTCAGCCAGCCATCTGAGGAGGGGTGGCTGCTCGGCCCGTGCGGGTTATTACAAGACTGATACTGCAAAGTGTCTGAATATCCACAGAGGAGAATCAAGGTCAGCTGTTGGAGTGCTGTGGGAACTGGTAACAAGTGCCTGCTCTCTGCTCTGGCCTTGCCGCCTCCCTCTAGCGCCCCCTATTGGCAGACCTAAGAAGGAGCTGCTGGCAAAGCNAATCAAGGTCGGCTGTTGGAGTGCTGTGGGAACTGGTAACAAGTACCTGCTCTCTGCTCTGGCCTTGCCGCCTCCCTCTAGCGCTCCCTATTGGCAGACCTAAGAAGGAGCTGCTGGCAAAGCGGAAATGCAGTCTGCGTCTCAGCTGGAGCCTCATAGCACAGTGGAAGGTAGAAAGGTGGATTTGAAGCTGAGAGGCACAGTATGATAACTGCCATACTGCACATGTGTGGGNGAGAATCAAGGTCAGCTGTTGGAGTGCTGTGGGAACTGGTAACAAGTGCCTGCTCTCTGCTCTGGCCTTGCCGCCTCCCTCTAGCGCCCCCTATTGGCAGACCTAAGAAGGAGCTGCTGGCAAAGCGGAAATGCAGTCTGCGTCTCAGCTGGAGCCTCATAGAACAGTGGAAGGTAGAAAGGTGGATTTGAAGCTGAGAGGCACAGTATGGTAACTGCCATACTGCACATGTGTGGGATACATGTGGGTGAGACAGTGAAGGGACCAAAGAAATGGTGATAGAAGGAGATTCAGGTTAGTGTCAGAGAAAGGACACAGGAAATTTTTAATGGTAAGTACTGTGGCTAAAGGAAGACCATTGGCTTTACAATTGAGATTTGGCTAAGAAGGCATTTGCAGAGAGTCACTGAAATAGATTCTAGATTTTAATAAAGTGGACACAGTCATGTGGACTGCTCTTTCAATAACCAGCTACAAAGGGAAGAAATGTAGAGACTAATCTAAAAGAGATAATAGCATTGATATATTGTAACAGCATAATATACCATTTCACATATTACTATATGTATATTACTATATGTAATCACCAGTCCAAGTTTGATGCATAAGACAGGGCGCTCAGGGCTGGTGCACTGGGACAATCCAGAGGGATGGGATGGGGAGGGAGGTAGGAGGGGGTTCAGGA
>SJYW01053633.1:326970-398005 GCA_006410735.1 Raphicerus campestris
CGATAAGTGACTTATGTCGTGATATAAAACACTTGTCGCGATAAGTGATTTATGTCGCGATACGTGATTAAGGTCACGATAAGAGACATTTCCGCGTTATTTTGCGATATAAAACACTTGTCGTGATAAGTGATTTATGTCACGATAAGTGACTTATGTCGCAATATAAAACAATTGTCCGGATAAGTGATTTATGTCGCGATAAGATATAAAACACTTGTTGCGATAAGTGATTTATGTCACGATACGTGATTTATGTCGCGATAAGAGAGTTTTGTCGCGATATTTCGCGATTTTAAACACTTGTCACGAAAACTGATTTGTCGCGATAAGTGACTTATGTCGCGATATAAAACACTTGTCAAGATTAGAGATTTATGTCGCGATAAGAGACTTATGTCACAATATGTCACGATATAAAACACTTGTTGGATGTGATTTATGTCACGATAAGTGACTTATGTCGTGATATAAAACACTTGTCGCGATAAGTGATTTATGTCGCGATAAGTGACTTATGTTGCGATATAAAACACTTGTGGCGAAAGTGATTTATGTTGCTATAAGAGACTTATGTCACGATATGTCGCGATATAAAACACGTCGCAATAAGTGATTTATGTTGCGATAAGAGACTAATGTCGCGACATAAAACACTTGTCCCGATAAGTGATTTATGTCACGATAAGAGACGTATGTCGCCATATGTCGCGATATAAAACACTTGTCCCAATAAATGATTTATGTCGTGATAAGAGATTTATGTCGTGACAAGTGACTTATGTCGCGATATTAAACACTTGTCACGATGAGTGATTTATGTCGCGAAAAGAGACTTATCTTGCGATGTGTCGCGATATAGAACACTTGTCGCGATAATTGATTTATTTGTGATAAGAGACGTATGTCGCAATATGTCGCGATATAAAACATTTGTCGCGATAAGTGATTTATGTCGCGATAAGAGACTTATGTCGCGATAGAAAACACTTGTCGCGATGTGATTTATGTCGCGATAAGTGACTTATGTTGCGATATAAAACACTTCTCGCGATAAGTGATTTATGTCGTGAAAAGAGAGGTATGTGGGGATATATCGTGATATAAAACACTTGTCCCGATAAGTGATTTATGTCACGATAAGTGATTTATGTCGCGGTAAGAGACTAATGTCGCGATATGTCGCGATCAAAAACACATCGCGATAAGTCATTTATGTCACAATAAGAGACTTATGTCGCGATATAAAACACTTGGTGCGATGTGATTTATGTCCCGGAAAGTGATTTATGTCACGATAAGAGACTTATGTTGCGATATGTCGCGATATAAAACACATCGCGATAAGTGATTTAGGTCGCGATAAGAGAATTATGTCGCGATATGTCGCGATATAAAACACTNTTACTCAAACTCATGTCCATTGAGTCAGGGATCTCATCCAACCATCTTATCCTCTATCATCCCCTTCTACTCACGTCTTCAATCTTTCCTAGCATCAGGGTCTTTCTCAATGAGTCAGTTCTTCACATCAGGTGGCCAAAGTATTGGAGTTTCAGCTTTAGCTTCCCAATGACTATTCAGGACTGATTTCCTTTAGGATGGACTGGTTTGATCTCCTTGCAGTCCAAGGGACTCTCAAGAGTCTTCTCCAACACCACAGTTCAAAAGCATCAATTCTTCGTGCTGAGCTTTCTTCATAGTCCAACTCTCACATCCATAATTGACTACTGGAAAAACCATAGCCTTGACTAGATGGACCTTTGTTGGCAAAGTAAAGTCTCTGTTTTTTAATATGCTGTCTAGGTTGGTCATAACTTTTCTTCCAAGGAGCAAGCATCTTTTAATTTCATGGCTGCAGTCACTATCTGCAATAATTTTGGAGCCCCAAAAATAAAGTCTGTCACTGTTTCCACTGTTTCCCCATCTATTTCCCATGAAGTGATGGGACTGGATGCCATGATCTTCATTTTCTGAATGTTGAGCTTTAAGCCAACTTTTTCACTCTCTTCTTTCACTTTCATCAAGAGGCTCTTTAATTCTTCTCTGCTTTCTGCCATAAGGGTGGTGTCATCTGCATATCTGAGGTTATTGATATTTCTCTCAGCAATCTTGATTTTAGCTTATGCTTCATCCAGCCCAGTGTTTCTCATGATGTACTCTACATATAAGTTAAATAAGCAGGGTGACAGTATACAGCTTTGACGTACTCCTTTCCCAATTTGGAACCAGTCTGTTGTTCCATGTCCAGTTCTAACTGTTGCTTCCTGACCTTCATACAGATTTCTCAAGACGCAGGTCAGGTGGTCTGGCATTCCCATCTCTTTCTAGGAATTTTCCACAGTTTATTGTGATCCACACAGTCAAAGGCTTTGGCATAGTCAATAAAACAGAAGCAGATGTTCTTCTGAAACTTTCTTGCAAGAGAGTTCCAGAAAAACGCTGAACTGTACTTGTTTAAATTAGAGAAAAATTTCTTAAAGTGGGTGGTACCAGGGGATAGGTATGAATGCAGACTGTCTCAGGTATACTGGGGCATATGAAAACCTTAAAGCACAAATTCACAGGAGAAATAAATTCAGTTCAAATCCACAAATATTTGTTGAAGACCTACTAAGCCCAGGAACTTGAGCTATAAGCTGATAGGAAAATACAAATAAGAATTAAGCCCATTCTTTTCTCTTACCTTTAGGAAGGATAAGGCATATATATAAAGGATTCACATTCAGAGTAGAATGGTATAATTGTGAATGACTGAAGACTCTTGCATTGAAGAAAATGACGCAATATTTGTTTTTAGTGATAAAACTTGAGCTTTTGAGTGAAAACTATTAACTGGAAGAATTGTACCCAATACTGTGAGCTTGACAGTTCCCCATATTTAATGGTTTTTTTTTCCTGATGTGATTGGTAATATGATAGTAATATGAACAAATGTGATAATGAAATGTGTCAACATTTCAAGAACTTGCATAACTCAGTGGATCAGTATTTTCCTAATGACAAATGTGTAAGTTGTGTTACAGAAATCTCACATGGGTAGAAAATGGTCTTTCAAATTGCAAGATAGACAAATGGATTTTAATGTCTGAAAATTGTATTAACATGGTTTCAGATTCCACATTACAACTAATCTTTAAGAGACAACCCCTTGTTAAGTTTTGATGTATATCTAAAAAAGAAAGAATATCCACAGTTTTCTGAAAAGGCTATAAATGTGTCCTTTTTCCAACTTCTTGTCTTTATAAGGCTGTTTTCTTCCTGTCCCTCAACCAAAACAGCTGATCACAATAGACTGAATACAAAAGTGTTTATGAAATTCCATCTGTCTTCTCTTAATCCAGGTATTAACAAGGTTTGCAAATGTAAAACAATGCTACTTTTCTCACTAAATTGGTCTGTTTTAGAAAAAATATATTTTTCATTAAAATACTACTTGCATTGACATGTAATAGCCTTGTTGCTATTTCAAAAAGAATCATTGTAGAAAGATCACCTATAATACAGCTGGATACATGACACTAATTTCATGACACTGGGACTATTGGGAAAAGAAGGGAAAGAGATTATGGCAGAAATGATTGGGACAGTTTTCCCCAAAGAGCTGATATTCCAGTTTAGACTCTGAAAAGTAGAATTTAAAAAGGAACTCTTTTTGAGAGGGTGAAAAATCATATGTAAAGGCTTGGAAACAGGAAGGCACCTGTTATTCTCAGGAAATAATGAGTAATGAGTTCGGTTGGCTGAAATGTAGGGAAAGCACCATCCTCCTGCTTCTCCTGGTGCTCACTCCCCCGGCTTTTCTTTGTCTTCCATTCCATAAACACTGATGCTCCCAGTGAGTTTGCCTTTGGATCTCTCTTCTCACTCTGTATGTCTCCCTCAACAATCATGTCCACCCTCAAGACTGCCACTTCACTTCTCAGCTGTTGGATCCCAGATATTTATCTCACCTTCCTTCCTGAGCTCCAGAATTATGTGTTCTGGACATCTTGAAAGCAATAAACCTAAAATGCAATAAACATCTTCCCAGAAACCACTCCCTCTTCTATCCCCTTTATATCCCCTTTCTTGGCACCCCCTCCCCCATTCAAAAATAACTTAGGTCAAGAACAGCAGTCACCCTAACCTTCACTTCACCTTCCTCCCCTAGCATCATTCAGTCTTATCCCCTTACACCACCACTGTTTCTTGCTTTTCTTTTCTATACTATTATATAATGTTCTAGTCTCACAACCTTCCATTCCATTCTCCATATTGTTGCTAAAGTCAATAATACAAACACAACTAATCTAATTACATTTCCCTGTTTTGAAATCCTCTGATGCACCCTTCCAGAGATCTCTAATACCTTGGTGGAACATAAAAGCCATCCATTACCTGACCCTTGATCACTTCTCCATTCTTAACACTTGGTAGGTGCCCTCCTCAGCCCATAGTGAACACATTCCTTGATTCAGGCATAGTAAAGAACTTGTTCTCAAAATGTCACGATTGTTTTAATTTTCCATGCTCTTGTTCAGGTGCTTTCTCATCTAGGAATGTCCTTTTCTGCCCCATCAACAAAGAATACAAATTCACCTTTCATCATTGTTTTAGAGATCCATTTCCTTTAAGAATCTTTCTTTTCATATTGACTTAAGTAAAATATTTATTTTCCTCTTAATAGTAACACTTTACAGTGAAATTTGTTCCTGAAACTATTCTTAATTGGTATCCCCTCTCCACAGCATTAAATACTGCTGAATAAAGCATTTTGAAAAAGCTCTTACTGTTTTACATAAAAAGCAAAGCAATTGTAAATGTCTAGCTGAAAGTACCCAAATCCATATTTCTTCCAATGTTACTACATATAAACAGGCAAGCAAAGAGCCAAGGTTTATAAGACATATATGATAGCCATATGTGTATCATGTCCTTTCAAAGCTTTTTCACAAGTGATTTTGTATTTTGAAAATCTAATTTCCGATAGATCTGAAATTGTTTTATATCACAGAAGTATTTTGTTTTGAGAAGTTTTTCCCCACTGAGCCACATTTCTAGTCTTTCATATTAATGTAGCTGGTTATTCACAGCCCATTTTAAAAAGGATTAAAATTCTTAAGCAGCAACATCATAGCTGTATTTGACACCCCCTGAATTCAAGTGATATCAGAGGTACAGATAAGCCTGCCAGAGACTTGCTTCATTTCTGGGCTCAAGTCCCCCAAATCAGTGAGCACCCAATCCAGCAGACAGAAAAGAGCAAAAGGAAAGACTTGTATAAGCAGAAGGGAGTGGAAACAAGGAAGCCATACCAAGGAAAAAGCAAGTTGGTTATTGCAGAGCTATTTTCCTCTAGGGGATGGTAGGGGTCAGTCAGGTAGATTACCTCTGACTGCTAACCAGGCAATTCCTGATTGACTGGTTTAAGATTCCATTTCTGGGAGAGCCCAAACTATAATTAAGTCTTAGTTTGGTGGCGTGGGGCTTAGCATGAGTGATTTTATTGGGGGCCTGTTGTCTTATCTTAAAAAAATTTTTTTTGGAAGGAGGTTTACAAAGGAACTGAGACAGAACTGTGTTTGAGCATCTCCTGTGGAGGTCCAGGTCAGCAGTGGACTGCCACACTGGGGGCCTCTGGGGGCAGCAGCCCTGGGTGTGGCATAAGCCCTCTTGGAGGAGGTTGCCATCAACCCCACCATACAGCCATCAGAACTTACACAGGACTGGGGAAACAGACTCTTGGAGGGCATAAACAGAATCTTGTGTGCACCAGGACCCAGGAGAACAGAGCAGTCACTCCGCAAGAGACTGATCCAGACTTTCCTGTGAGTGTCCAGGACTCTCTGGAGGAGATGTGGGTCAGCGGTGGCCTGCTGCAGGGCCAGGGGCAATGAGTCAAGCAGTGCTTGCAGGGGACCTTTTGAAAGAGGTCACCATTATCTTCATTACCTCCACCATAGTTTGGCCTCAGGTCAAATAACAGGGAGGGAATACAGCTCCACCCATCAACAGAAAATTGGATTAAAGATTTACTGAGCATGGCCCCATCAAAACAAGACCCAGTTTCCCCCAGTCAGTCTCTGCATCAGGAAGCTTCCATAAGCCTCTTATCCTTCTTCATCAGAGGGCAGACAGACTGAAAACCACAGTCACAGAAAACTAACCAACCTAATCACATCAACCACAGCCTTGTCTAACTCAATGAAACTATGAGCCATGCCATGTAGGGCCACCCAAGACAGGCAGGTCACGGTGAAGTGTTCTGACCAAACGTGGTCCACTGGAGAAGGGAATGGCAAGCCACTTCAGGATTCTTGCCTTGAGAACCCCATGAACAGTATGAAAAGGCAAAAAGATAGGACACTGAGCAATGAACTCCCCAAGTTGGTTGGTGCCCAATATGCTATTGGAGATCAGTGGAGAAATAACTCCAGAAAGAATGAAGAGATAGAGCCAAAGCAAAAACAACACCCAGCTGTGCATGTGACTGGTGATGGAAGCAAGGTCCCATGCTATAAAGAGCAATATTGCATAGGAACCTGGAATGTTAGGTCCATGAATCAAGGCAAATTGGAAGTGGTCAAACAGGAGATGGCAAGAGTGAATGTCGACATTCTAGGAATCAGCAAACTAAAATGGACTGGAATGGGTGAATTTAACTCAGATGACCATTATATCTACTATATCTACTATACCTACTGTGGGTAGGAATCCCTTAGAAGAAATGGAGTAGCCATCATAGTCAACAAAAGAGTCTGAAATACAATACTTGGATGCAATCTCAAAAATGACAGAATGATCTCTGTTCGTTTCCAAGGCAAACCATTCAATATCATAGTAATCCAAGCCTATGCCCCAACCAGTAACGTTGAAGAAGCTGAAGTTGAATGGTTCTATGAAGACCTACAAGACCTTTTAGAACTAACACCCAATAAAGATGTCCTTTTCATTATAGGGGACTGTAATGCAAAAGGAAGTCAAGAAACACCTGGAGTAACAGGCCAATTTGGCCTTGGACTACAGAATGAAGCAGGGCAAAGGCTCATATAGTATTGTCAAGAGAATGCACTGATCATAAAAAACACTCTCTTCCAAAAACACAAGAGAAGACTCTACACATGCATATCACCAGATGGCCAACATCAAAGTCAGACTGATTATATTCTTGCAGCCAAAGATGGAGAAGCTCTATACAGTCAGCAAAAGCAAGACCAGGAACTGACTGTGGTTCAGCCCATGAACCCCTTATTGCCAAATTCAGACTTAAAATGAAGAAAGTGGGGAAAACCACTACACCATTCAGGAATGATCTAAATCAAATCCCTTATGATTATATAGTAGAAGTAAGAAATAGATTTAAGGGACTAGATCTGATAGACAGAGTGCCTGAGGAACTATTGGTGGAGGTTAGTGACATTGTATAGGAGACAGGAATCAAGACCACCCCCAAGGAAAAGAAATGCAAGAAAGCAAATGGCTGTCTGAGGAGGCCTTACAAATAGCTGTGAAAAGAAGAGAAGCAAAAAGCAAAGGAGAAAAGGAAAAATATAAGCATCTGAATGCAGAGTTGCAAAGAATAACAAGGAGAGATAAGAAAGTCTTCCTCAGNTCCCATGGAGTGATGGGACCGGATGCCATGATCTTCATTTTCTGAATGTTGAGCTTTAAGCCAACTTTTTCACTCTCTTCTTTCACTTTCATCAAAAGGCTTTTTAGTTCCTCTTGGGTAAGTTAATTATGTGTTCAATGTAGAAAATTTGAAAAATATAGAAAACTATCAAAGAATAAAAAAGACAATGCAAGGAATTCTGAAATATATAGTTTTAGCTTTCCAACCTTTAAATTAATGCAAAACAGAACAGGTGTTTCTGTATTTGTGATGCTTATCACTTCTACCTAAAATATCATTTAAATACACGTGCTAAAGTCATTTCCTTTAAGAGCACAAGCAGACAGAAATGTTTATTAGTTTATTAATCAACATTATTTTGGAAGTTTCAATGAGTGCAATAAAAAATATTAAATGAAATAATTTGCAAATCTACTGGAATAAAAAATATATAGGTCTAATGATGTAGTTATATATCTAAAAAAAGAAAATTGGAGTTTAAAATAATAAAAAGGAGAATTTGATAGTTTTATCATATATATATACACACATATATATTTACAAATCAATAGCTTTTTCCCTTACTGTCAATAAACAGACACAGAATGAGAAAAAGCAAACACATATAAGACAGATAGTAATAAATAGTTAAGCTAAGAAGAAAAATAGAGGAACTATATTTTTAAAAGAAATAAAAAAATCTATACTAACTTATTGAAGGGGCCAAAGGTAAAGCAATCAACAGACAATGGTCTGGGTTGGAAAATTTTAACATCACAAAAGATCAAGTCTGTAGAAAAAATATGCTAGGTAGCATACAANTTAAATGAAATAATTTGCAAATCTACTGGAATAAAAAATATATAGGTCTAATGATGTAGTTATATATCTAAAAAAAGAAAATTGGAGTTTAAAATAATAAAAAGGAGAATTTGATAGTTTTATCATATATATATACACACATATATATTTACAAATCAATAGCTTTTTCCCTTACTGTCAATAAACAGACACAGAATGAGAAAAAGCAAACACATATAAGACAGATAGTAATAAATAGTTAAGCTAAGAAGAAAAATAGAGGAACTATATTTTTAAAAGAAATAAAAAAATCTATACTAACTTATTGAAGGGGCCAAAGGTAAAGCAATCAACAGACAATGGTCTGGGTTGGAAAATTTTAACATCACAAAAGATCAAGTCTGTAGAAAAAATATGCTAGGTAGCATACAAAAAAGCAGAGACATTACTTTGCCAACAAAGGTCCATCTAGTCAAGGCTATGGTTTTTCCAGTAGTCATGTATGGATGTGAGAGTTGGACTGTGAAGAAAGCTGAGAGCCAAAGTATTGATGCTTTTGAACTGTGGTGTTGGAGAAGACTCTTGAAAGTCCCTTGGATAGCAAAGAGATCCAACCAGTCCATCCTAAAGGAGTCAGTCCTGAATATTCATTGGAAGGACTGATGTTGAAGCTGAAACGCCAATACTTTGGCCACCTGATGTGAAGAACTGACTCACTGGAAAAGACCCTGATCCTGGGAAAGACTGAGGGCAGGAAGAGAAGGGGACAACAGAAGATGAGATGGTTGGATGCCATCACTGACTCAATGGACATGGGTTTGAGTGAACTCTGTTGGTGATGGACAGGGAGGCCTGGTGTGCTGCGGTCCATGGGGTTGCAAAGAATTTGACACGACTGAGCAACTGAACTGAACTGTATATATTTAAATGTACAGTTTGAGATATACACACACATACTTGTAAAACCATCATCACAATCATATCCTTCAACCTCAAAAGTATCCATTGCCGCTGTGTAACTCCTCACCCCCCTCCCCATTTCCAGGCAACTACTGATCTACTTTCTGTCACTATATATTAGTTTGCTTTTTTTTTGGAATTTATGGAAACAAAATCTTATGTTCTCTTTTTGTTTGGCTTCTTTCACTCAACATAATTATTTTGAGATTCATTCATTTATTGCATGTTGTTCATTCCTCTTTATTTTTGAGTATTTCATTGTATGGATATACCATCATTTGTGTAACTATTCACCTGTTCATAGAAATTTGGGTTATTTCCAATTCTGAACCTTTATAAGTAATGCTGTTATGAACATTTGTGTATGAGTCTTTGCATGGACAGTCTTTTTTCTTCTTGGAACTTTCAAGACTCTAGAAGAAAACAGGAGAAAAATATTTGTGATCTTGAATTTAAAGTTTTAGGTTTTTTACTAAGGTTTATGTTCTATTTTGAATAATTTTTTATAATGATGTGAGGTAGGAAGTTCAATAGGTATTGAAGTTCATTTTTTGCATGTGAATATCAAATTGTTTCAATACCATTTGTTGGAAAGATAAGTTTGTTCTCCTTTTTCATCTTTGTTGAAAATAAATAACTATATATGCTTATGAGTGATGTGAAAATCACTCAGTTGTGTCTGACTCTTTGCAATCCCATGGACTATACAATCTGTGGAATTCTCCAGGCTAGAATACAGGAGTGGGTAGATTCTCCTCTGTGGGATCTTCCCAACCCAGGAATCAAATCCAGGTCTCCTGTATTGCAGGTGGATTCTTTACCAGCTGAGTCATCAGGGAAACCTATATATGCTTATATTTATATATAAATATTTCCAGAATCTCTAATCTATGTCCTTATTGTTTTTGTCTATTTTGATACTAATACCATACTGATCTGACTATTGTACCTTTTTAATAAGTCTTAAAGTCAGATGGTATAAGTCCCCAACTTTGTTCTTTTTCAAAGTTGTCTTCATTAATATAGGTATTTCGTATTTCCATGAGAATTTTTGAATAGCTAGTCATTTTGGAAAAACACACACACACACAAAACTAAACTAAACTAAAAACACCTTCTGGGATTTTGATTCAGGTTGCATAAACTTTACAGATGAATCTGGGAAGAAATGACTTAATAGTATTAAGGCTTCTAATTCCTCAGATCTAAAGTTCATCAGATCAGATCCTCAGCTCTAAATCTCTGCTCTCACGCCTGTTGGTGGAGCTGAGTGGGACTCAGAGGTGCTCCTCTAGGCTGCAGGGTGCTCCAGAGGAAACAGACTCCCCTGTCATGGACACTGTGCAGCAGGTGTCACCGTGCCCAGCACAGGACCTCGACAGCCAGCAGGAGCTCTCAGACCCGCCCCCCCACTGGCAGAGTGGCATACTTCCCTGTGTCTCAGTCTAGACTCAACTTGTAGATCTAGGAGAAAGGGGAGAGGGGACCTCTCCTTCCCCAGTTCAAAATAATCACCTTAGTTCTTGGCCAATAAAACACTATCCATTTTGATTAACGATAGAAACATCTGTCCCCTTCAAAAGAAAACTCCACCCTTACCCATCAGGGTATGATTTTAATGCTAGACTCCATTAAAACAATAGAATCACCAAACTCTCTACAAATTTTCTCAGTTCAGTTCAGCTTAGTCACTCAGTTGTGTCCGACTCTTTGTGACCCCATGGACTGCAGCATGCCAGGGCTCCCTGTCCATTGCCAACTCCTAGAGTTTACTCAAACTCATGTGCACTGAGTCAGTGATGCATGCCATCGAACCATCTCATCCTCTGTCATCCCCTTCTCCTCCTGACTTCAATCTTTCCCAGCATCAGGGTCTCTTCCAATGAGTCAGTTCTTCGAATCAGGTGGGCAAAGTATTGGAGTTTCAGCTTCAGCATCACTCCTTCCAATGAATATTCAGGACTGGTCTCCTTTAGGATGGACTGGTTTGCTGTCCAAGGGACTCTCAAGAGTCTTCTCCAACACCACAGTTCAAAAGCATCAATTCTTCAGCGCTCAGTTTTCTTCATAGTCTAACTCTCACATCCATACATGACTACTGGAAAAACAATAACTTTGACTAGATGGATCTTTGTTGGCAAAGTAATGTCTCTGCTTTTTAATACGCTGTCTAGGTTGGTCATCAGAGAAGGCGATGGCACCCCACTCCAGTACTCTTGCTTGGAAAATCCCACGGATGGAGGAGCCTGGTGGGCTGCAGTCCACAGAATCGCGAAGATTCGTACACGACTGAGTGACTGCACTTTCACTTTTCACTTTCATGCACTGGAGAAGAAAATGGCAACGCACTCCAGTGTTCTTGCCTGGAGAATCCCAGGGACAGGGGGAACCTGTTGGGCTGCCGTTTGTGGGGTCGCACAGAGTCGGACACGACTGAAGCGACTTAGCAGCAGGTTGGTCATAACTTTTTTCCCAAGTAGCAAGTGTCTTTTAATTTCATGGCTGCAGTCACCATCTGCAGTGATTTTGGAGCCCCACAAAATAAAGTCTGTCACTATTTCCATTGTTTCCCCATCTATTTACCATGAAGTGATGAGACCAGATGCCATGATCTTAGTTTTCTGAATGTTGAGCTTTAAGCCAACTTTTTCCTCTCTTCTTTCATTTTCATCAAGAGGCTCTTTCATTCTTCTTCACTTTCTGCCATAATGGTGGTGTCATCTGCATATCTGAGGTTATTGATATTTCTCCCAGCAATCTTGATTCTAGCTTGTGCTTCATCCAGCCCAGTGTTTGTCATGATGTACTCTGCGTATAAGTTAAATAAGCAGGGTGACAATATACAGCCTTGACATACTCCTTTCCCAATTTGGAACCAGTCTGTTGTTCCATGTCCAGTTCTAACTGTTGCTTCCTGACCTGCATACAGATTTCTCAAGAGGCAGGTCAGGTGGTCCGGTATTCCCATCTCTTTCAGAGTTTTCCACAGTTTGTTGTGGTCCACACAGTCAAAGTCTGTGGAATAATCAATAAAGCAAAAGTAGATGTTTTTCTGGAATGCTCTTGCTTTTTCAGTGATCCAGCGGATGTTGACAATTTGATCTCTGGTCCCTCTGCCTTTTCTAAATCCAGCTTGAACACCTGGAAGTTCACAGTTCACATACTGTTGAAGCCTGGCTTGGAGAATTTTGAGCATTACTTTGCTACCGTGTGAGATGAGTGCAGTTGTACAGTAGTTTGAGCATTCTTTGGCATTGCCTTTCTTTGGGATTGGAATGAAAACTGATCCAGTCCTGTGGACACATTTTCTCATATTTAGTTAATTCAGTGTCATCCATAGTCCCTTTGTTATTCTAGCACATATGCCTATCTGTTGTTTCTGATAGATTAGTACAATTTATAGGTATTACTTGATTTTTTGAAAATACTAATTTAAAATATGTAATTATTTGTTGGAAGAGGTCTCCTCCCTCCACCCAAAATCAGTGGTTCAACTAGAATTTGTTTTTGCCTCCTGTAACAGTTCAGAGGTAGACATGGGGTTCATGGAGATATGCAGGGACCAGAGTCCCTTTCATCTTGTTTCTTCTTTCATTTTTCCTAGAGGATTATTCTCATGTAGATGGCTAATTTGGCTTGACCATGACCATGTCTACATCTCAGCCTGACTCGATGGACCTTTGTCAGCAAAGGGATGTCTCTGCCTTTTTATACACTATCTAGGTTTGGCAGTGGAGGGATTGGCAAACCACTCCAGTATTCGTGCCATGAGAACCCCATGAACAGGAATGTGAAAGAATCAGGATGAAAGTTCTAAAGATGAAACGAAGAAATTGCAAACATGATCTCGACTCTGGTCAGTGAGTCACAAGATGACATCCAGTTGTCAGAAAGGCTGGGGCTTCAGTCTTTGGCTGAGTAATCACACACAAGCTGAAACTTACAAGAATGGAGAACATCTCAGAAAAATTAGCAGAGAAATAGCATTCTCTATGGTTGTTGTTCAGTTGCTAAGTCATGTCTGACTCTGCGACCCCATGGACTGCAGCATGCCAGGCTTCCCTGTCTCTCACAATCTCTGAAAGTTTGTCCAAGTTCATGTCCATTGAATCGGTCATGCCATTCAACCATCTCATCCTCTTTTCCTCCTGCCCTCAATCATTTCCCAGCACCCAAAGAGTTGGCTCTTTGTATCAGGAAGCTGAAGTACTGGAGCTTCAGCTTCAGCATCAGTCCTTCCAATGAATGTTCAGGGTTGATTTCTTTAGGATTGACTGGTTTGGTCTCCTTGCAATCCAAGGGACTGTAAACAGTTTTCTCCAGTACCACAGTTCGAAAGCATCAATTCTTCAGCACTCAGCCTTCTTACAGTCTAATTCTCATATCCATAATGACTACTGGAAACACCATAGCTTTGACTCAATGGACCTTTGTCAGCAAAAGGATGTCTCTGCCTTTTTATACACTGTCTAGGTTTGGCAGTGGAGGGATTGGCAAACCACTCCAGTATTCGTGCCATGAGAACCCCATGAACAGTATAAAAAAAGCAGTCTCTGTCACAAATATAATATTCCAAGATCTAAATTTCTGATACTTTAATACAATATAGAATTGCATTATTTTTCTAGGTAATCAAGTAAGTGGATTGGAAGAAGGAATCAAAGAAAATTATTTCTTCTTGCTAATGATCATATATTCAAGTACTGACTTCAATTAGGTTGTGAGTACAATTTCTATTTACTTCTTCCCAACTATTTTAGTGAATTACCAGGTGCTTTTTATTTCTCGATTCAGTCTTAATACCAAAAAGGGAAGGATTTGTGATAGAATATTACATAATAATCTTTTAATGTTATGAAGATGAGAGTACCTTCCTTATAAGTATTGTTACATAAAAATTAGGTTTCTTTCACCTCTTAAGTGCCTGTTCTCCTCTCTTCTTTGCTTATATCAAGAAAAGCAGTGCAATAAAAACAGTCTTATCTCATTTAATTCATCAGTTGGAAAATCAAATCACCAAGAATGTGGCATGATAAAGGGTGATCTGTGAATGCAGAACTATGGCCATGCAGTCATCACAACCTAGTTTTCCTCCTACTTTTATAGTAGGTTTTTTTACACTATGTTTGCTTTCCTCTCAAACCTTAGTCATCAGCAAGAAAATTTATTAGAAATCAAATGATTGAAGGATAAATTTCTGAGGCCTAAAGTCTCACAGACTTTGTAAAATCAGTGTTTGCAAAACATCAGATTTTCTGGAGTAAGTCATATCCTGTCATTCCTCAGTTTTAAACCTGAAATGACCCCTTTAAAAAAAAAATCAGAATAAAAACCACTCTTTTAAAATAGCCTAAAGTACCATCTCCTTCCCCTCTTGACCCTCCCATCCTACAACTTTCCCCTATTCCCCTCAGCTCCAGCCTTGCGGATTTGGCAGTGTAGTGTCACACTGCCCACTCTGTGGCCAAAGCCAAAAATGATGTAGAACACACGGAACAAGACGCTGAGATAGTGAGAAAGCGATTCTACCTAGGAGTGAAAGTGCTGGGTCACATGGCAATGCTATGTTTAACATTTTTCTCTGTCTCTTCTTGAATCAGCTTTGGTGGGTTACATTCTCAACTGGTTTCAGTTGTAATTCTTTTTGTGGGGGTGACATTGCATATTTTATTTAAAAAATAAAATTTCATGTAGAGTGACAACATTGCATATATGCTAAGAGCATAGCCTTAGAAGTCAGACTGTCTGGGTTTTTTTTGTTTGTTTTGTTTATACATACATTGTTCACTTGATTAGAAAATTAAAATTACAAGAGAAGTAAAAACATATATCCAAACAAAAACTTTTACATAAATGTTCATGGTAGCATTATTCATAATAGCTGGAGATGCAGGTAGGAACAGGAGTCTGATCCCTGGGTTGAGAAAATTCCTTGAAGAAGGAAATGGCAACCTGCTCCAGTATTATCTGGGAAATCTCATGGACAGAGGAGCCTGGCAGGCTACAGTCCATGGAGTCACAAAAGAGTAGGACACCAGCTAGTGACTAAATAATGACAAAAACAGAACTGAAATGTCCATCAATTGATGGGAGGATAAATGACATCTGCTATATCTACACAATGGACTATTATTTGGCAATAAAAAGTACTGAAATATACTACAACATGAATGAACTTATAAAATGATTGTCACAAAGGACTACATATTATATGACTCCATTTATATGAAAGGTCCAGAAGAGGCAAATCTATCAGTAGAAATTATGGGTAATAGTCAATTATAGCTCAATAAAGCTGTTATTTTTTAAAAAATAATTCCAGAAACACCTTGGTGTTGGGGCTTGATGAACACCTGAACTTCACTATGACTGTTATTGTTTGTTAGCCCACCATGTACCCTTTCCCCAGCCCCACTTAACATGGCCTAATTTACTATGCTTCCATGTATTTAACAAAGTCCAGATCTTGACCATTTCAGCTTTTTAAAATACAAAGCTTTTTCAAATTGTAGCTTTGGAATTAGACATATCCAAATTTCTTAAGAGACATAAATGCTTCAGTTCAGTTTGGTTCAGTTGCTCAGTCGTATCCTACTCTTTGTGACCCCATGAATTGCAGGACGCCAGGCCTCCCTGTCCATCACCAACTCCCGGAGTTCACTCAGACTCACATCCATTGAGTCCGTGATGCCATCCAGCCATCTCATCCTCTGTTGTCCCTTTCTTCTCCTGCCCCCAATCCCTCCCAGCATCAGGGTCTTTTCCAATGAGTCAACTTTTTGCATCAGGTGGCCAAAGTATTGGAGTTTCAGCTTCAGCATCATTCCTTCCAAAGAACACCCAGGACTGATCTCCTTCAGAATGGATTGGGTGGATCTCCTTCCTGTCCAAGGGACTCTCAAGAGTCTTATCCAACACCACAGTTCAAAAGCATCAATTCTTTGGCGCTCAGCTTTCTTCACAGTCCAGCTCTCACATCCATACATGACCACAGGAAAAACCATAGCCTTGACTAGACGGACCTTTGTTGGCAAAGTAATGTCTCTGCTTTTGAATATGCTATCTAGGTTGGTCACAACTTTCCTTCCAAGGACTTAGAGTATGATAATTCTAAGTTTTCAAAGGCCACCTATCAGAACTCTGAGTGTTGTCAGGAAATTTTTTCTTTCTATATAATCTTTTGCAGAGTTGACTCTCTTCCTCCTTTTCCCTTTAAAGTTAGAACAGAAAGACCTTAAGAACACAGAACGCCAGCACACAGATGTTCCCTGTGACTTCACCTTTCAACTAGGATATGGTTACCAGGGTGACCAAGTTAATTACATATGGAACGTCAGAGCTGATCTCAGGTAGAAACAGCTCAAGTGAAACCCAGGAGGGCTGGGAATCCAGGCTGACCCTAAGGTCTAGTGAAGGTCAGCGTCTCAACCACAAGAATAAGGTAAGAAGTTAGTCAGTTAAGCCATGGACACTAGGGGCCATGAGAAGGGAAGGGGGACTGAAACCAGACGTCTGTATTGTAGGGAAAAAGAGATTTGTGATGAGGACCTCCAGTTACTGGTGAACTTGTGTGGTTAATTACTATCTTTGTCATTTGAAAGTTTGAATATAAAGCAGTAATGTGAAAAATGCAGAACCAGTTAATAGAGAATAGTACCTCAGAGTAATATCAAAAAGTAAAGAGTATGTGGTGAAAAGAACTTGGGATTAGAATCAGAAGGCATGACTTCCAACTGACTCAAAGGTTAGTAAGTCGTTTCCATTTCCCGAGCCTCAGTTTATTAATCAACAAAATGATTGGGTTGAATTCAGTCCTCACTGAATATTTAGTTGAATATCGATCTCTCTCAAATCCTTCCTAGCTTTAAATAGTTAGCAATTCAAAACTGTCTTAGAACTGAAACCACAAATTGTTTGTTTCTGGTGCCCTGAGCAAGGGGAGAGATCAAATGTATAAATCCAAATTTTGTGGTTTTACAGGAGCTGCAAGCTAATCAAGTCATCACTGTGTTCCCAGTTCCAAGTGATTCTCTCCTACATTGTGACATGGCTGTGATATGAAAAATTTTATTATTTTTTTAATTGATTTTTCAAGTTGCACTGCTTCCGCTTAGGTAGCGCTTCCTAAACTCCATCATATATTTCTATCATATTGAGAATATAAGAAACCTAATGTGAAACAATTTTCATTGCAGATTTTTCAAACCTGACCAGTGTTGAACTGGATGTAGGCAGATTCAACCAGGTTAACCACACGTTAACATCTTAACAAAAGTAAAATGGGGAAAGGGACCATTAGTCTCAGGAGGCTGGAACAGCATAAAATGCCTGCCAAACTCATGGAGCATTTCAGCAGAAGCATCATGCGCATGCAAGTTTTTACCTAAGCATATCATCAGTAAAAGGAATCTGTCAAGTCGCTTTCACTTTCTTGTTGCACAGAAGAAAGTGTATTTTGAGAACAAAACACTGGTCTGGTGGTCCTTTTCTAAGTTTCAGCAAAGTGGTAGCTACACCAAGCCTTGGATTGGCTGAAGGCCTATTTAGCAAAGGAGGGTTGTGAGAAAGCAGCCAGATGGTACTGATTTTTAAGGTTACAGAGAGAGGTCAAGCTCCACGTCTCACAGGCTGCCTTTCTCAGCTGTCTCTCATAACACGGAGTGCTTATACACGGAGCGATCCCTGTTTTGGGGTGGAATCAGTCATTCTCCTTTACAGACAACGAATATGTAGACATTCGTTGAAAGAATACACAGAAATCTAGCAATCCTAGCTTTGGTGAAGACCTCTCTTCCATACTTTTAGCTGGGACGTCCTTTCCTCCGTTTTTGCGCCGCGGTGACAGCTGCCTTGGGCGTTGCTTCCTCTGTAGCGCCTCGCGGAGTGAGTCAAGTCTCTGTACACGTGCCAGATTCGCCCCTAGACTGCAATCTCTTCGAGTTCCCGAAGCGTGTACCTTCCCATGTCGGCAGTGCGGAACCCAAAATATCCTAGTAAATATTATTATAAACATCATTGTTGCTAGTAAATGTTATTATGACTCAAGTAATACGTATTGAATGAACAGCTGAACCTGCAACCTGTTGAATGAATGAATGTACCCTCAATACAAACTCCCTCCTTCCTACGGGAATCCACGGTGAAACTGTGGCTCTAATTTAGCCACAGCGTTAATATCTTTGACCNGCAAGCTAATCAAGTCATCACTGTGTTCCCAGTTCCAAGTGATTCTCTCCTACATTGTGACATGGCTGTGATATGAAAAATTTTATTATTTTTTTAATTGATTTTTCAAGTTGCACTGCTTCCGCTTAGGTAGCGCTTCCTAAACTCCATCATATATTTCTATCATATTGAGAATATAAGAAACCTAATGTGAAACAATTTTCATTGCAGATTTTTCAAACCTGACCAGTGTTGAACTGGATGTAGGCAGATTCAACCAGGTTAACCACACGTTAACATCTTAACAAAAGTAAAATGGGGAAAGGGACCATTAGTCTCAGGAGGCTGGAACAGCATAAAATGCCTGCCAAACTCATGGAGCATTTCAGCAGAAGCATCATGCGCATGCAAGTTTTTACCTAAGCATATCATCAGTAAAAGGAATCTGTCAAGTCGCTTTCACTTTCTTGTTGCACAGAAGAAAGTGTATTTTGAGAACAAAACACTGGTCTGGTGGTCCTTTTCTAAGTTTCAGCAAAGTGGTAGCTACACCAAGCCTTGGATTGGCTGAAGGCCTATTTAGCAAAGGAGGGTTGTGAGAAAGCAGCCAGATGGTACTGATTTTTAAGGTTACAGAGAGAGGTCAAGCTCCACGTCTCACAGGCTGCCTTTCTCAGCTGTCTCTCATAACACGGAGTGCTTATACACGGAGCGATCCCTGTTTTGGGGTGGAATCAGTCATTCTCCTTTACAGACAACGAATATGTACACATTCGTTGAAAGAATACACAGAAATCTAGCAATCCTAGCTTTGGTGAAGACCTCTCTTCCATACTTTTAGCTGGGACGTCCTTTCCTCCGTTTTTGCGCCGCGGTGACAGCTGCCTTGGGCGTTGCTTCCTCTGTAGCGCCTCGCGGAGTGAGTCAAGTCTCTGTACACGTGCCAGATTCGCCCCTAGACTGCAATCTCTTCGAGTTCCCGAAGCGTGTACCTTCCCATGTCGGCAGTGCGGAACCCAAAATATCCTAGTAAATATTATTATAAACATCATTGTTGCTAGTAAATGTTATTATGACTCAAGTAATACGTATTGAATGAACAGCTGAACCTGCAACCTGTTGAATGAATGAATGTACCCTCAATACAAACTCCCTCCTTCCTACGGGAATCCACGGTGAAACTGTGGCTCTAATTTAGCCACAGCGTTAATATCTTTGACCTGCTGGAGGGAAACGAACCAACAAACAAAACAGGAAGGGGAGAAAAGAGCAAAAAGAGGAGGACGCGCAGCCGGCGCGGGGAGCCGCCTCCGCCCCGCCCCGCCCCGCCGGCGTCTGTGCGCGCGCGCCGCCGGGAGCGCGGCCGCTGGTCTCAGCCCGGCGCCGGAGGCGCGCCGCCGGGAGAGCCTTTGACGTGGCAGTTCCCAGCCCGGCTGCAACTCGGCGAGCGAGACCAGCCTCCGGGGACGCCGGCGCGAGGCGAGGCGAGGCGAGGCGCGGCGCGGCGCGGCGGGAGCAGCGGCCGCCGCGGGAGCGGGGTCACCCGGGCAGCGGCACTGCGGCCAGAGCGCGGGCTCTCGGAGGCCCGGCGGCGGGCGGGCGCCGAGCAGGTAATGCCGCGCCCAGCCTGGCTGCGCTGCGGCGGGACCCTTCCCTAGACACAGTTGTGGCGGGGTGCGGTGCCGGGCTGGGGGTGCGGTGGGGCGGTGGCGAGAGACGGGATGCTCACCTGTGGCGGGGCAGCGGAGGAGACCTCCTGCTTTGCTCCTTCAGCCCTTTCGGGTAGTTTAATACTGGGGGGTGGGCGTGGGCATTTTTTACCCGCCCCCGCGCCCCTATCTTTGTGTCTGGGGATGCTGAAACTCCCAGGTTAGGGTCCTCAGTAGCCACGGCATTCCAGCGTTACTGCCCGCGGTGTTCTTATCTCCATATCAACTTAATTTCCCCTTCCTTGGAGGGAGGGAATGCTGGAAATATTCATTTTGTGATAATGGCAAATGTATCTTCAAGCTTCGGGACAGCCTGACAGTGAAACTGATTTGTCCAAATCACAGCTGGGTCCAGGGTAAGACGTGCATCTGTGAGAACAGTCGAGTGACAGCGGGCTGGGGGTTGTCCTGGGCTTGGAATCCCAGATTTTGAGGCTCGGCCTGCTGCGTGCCAAGTGGCTTTCTGCCATGTTGCCGCTTGAAGCTGAGTCAGGTTTCTGTAACTTGGTGCTCCAGTGTGAGGAAGTTTGACGTGGCAGACTGGGTTGAGTGAGGAAGCAAATTCCTGCCAGGAGCAGTGAAGAGGCACCCGACTGCTTCCTGCTCTTCGGAGTGAACATCCCTGCCTTTCCTTTCTGTCACTCAGCAACAGGCTGCTGCGTAGGTGTGTTCCTGCTGACTTCCTAAGTGCGCTTGGTTGGATGAGCTTGACCCAAGCTCAGGCTGCCACGTCTCTCTCCGCTAAGTGGGAGGAGGGAAGATGTGTTGTCAGTAACACAGTGCACCCGAGGGCCTATCACTCCTCTTTTTTAGATCTCCCCTTCCAAGGAGAATAAAGTGATCTTACAGTATTTTTACTTCAGTTACTTTCATTTTGGAATCGTATAGTTTAACATGAAATTGAAACCAAATGAATGCAGTTTCCTGAATATGTTTCAAACCTTAGCCGGTTTCACTGACCTTATAGTTTAAAATACAGCATCGTAAAATACCAAAAGGAAAAATATTCCAATGCTGGGTGAAGAAAGTGGAAAGAAATTGTAGAACCGTTGTTTTTTTATCTGGAAAGGCTTTAGAAGCTTCATTTTGTAAGAGAGAACTGATGCTCAGAGAGGTTCTTCAGCTTGTTCTTTGTCACACAGCTAAGGCTGAGCAGCTGTGTAGTGTAAACCCACTTCTCTTGCTGGGATTCAGAGTTTTTTCTGTTATAGTTTTTCTTTTTAAGACTATGAAATGTCTCTTCTTTTATGAAACCTGGAGAAAATATCAGCTTCAAAAACATGTTGATGTTTTGGTTCTGAGTAGAATGAGGAGTCTTAGCAGCAGCAGCAGTAGCAGAATCAAGATAAGTCTATTGTATTTGTGAGCTGTGTGTGTGTGTGCTTAAACACATGTGCAATTGGACTTTTCCCCTTCATTCTTTAAATATATATGCATGTATTCATTCTTAGAGGTGTAGTATTTAAATCAGAAAGAAAGTCTGTCATCTTTGCCTGAGAAACCACTGACAACTCTCGAACAGTTGTAGGCTGCCACTTGGCTTGATCAATATATGAGTCATAAAATCAGTCCATCATCAACTTATTTTCTACTGTATCTGTTGGACTTTTTTTCCCCCTTTATCCTAACTGCCTGGTGAAAGTTACTAATTAGGATAGCACTGAAATGACACGAGTCAGAACATCCAGTTGCAGGCTGCTGGCAAGTCTGCTGGTCAGTCAGTGACAGTGACATGTGGTTATTGCCAGTGACATGCTCTATGCTGAAACAGGGCCCTGGAAACAAAAGGCACCAAGATAGTAGATACATTTATGAGAGACTCTCTGTGACACAGTTTAGGCTTACAATGAGAAAGGGATTGGCAGCTGTTATTCAGGATTTAATGCCTGTGCATTTGCCTAGGCCTATGGAAGTGAGTTACTGAGTTCCATAGAGCCTGTGGTTAGAGCCTTTTTAGGGAAAAGTGATATTGTTTGATATGAAGCTGTCTCGTGCACTTGATAACTGTACCTTTCTTCAGACTATCATAACATTTATTAACAATGTTTATATTTTTAATAACATTAAGCGACTCAGACTCTCATGTTGATGTTTTTTCTTTTCCCTTCTGTTACAGGGTTCTTTTATAGAACTATTCCTTGGAATGATATTTTCATAATGAGCCAGCAAGGTTATGTGGCTACACCTCCCTATTCTCAGTCCCAGCCTGGAATTGGCCTTTCTCCACCGCATTATGGGCACTATGGGGACTCATCTCATGCAGGTTCTCCACCAGGTACAGTGCATTATCTTGACGCGTGTGTGATTATTGAATCTCAAGCTCGGAGACATAAGATATTCTGAAAGAGCAGCTTTGGAAGAGTTGAATGGTAATTATAGACGATGCAGTGGTTTGAGCTTACAGGATTATTTGGAAAAGCGGACTTCCCTGGTGGCTCAGAGGTTAAAATGTCTGCCTGGAATGCAGGAGACCAGGGTTTGATCCCTGAGTCGGGAACATCCCCTGGAGAAGGAAATGGCAACCCACTCCAGTACTCTTGCCTGGAGAATCCCATGGAGGGAGGAGCCTGGTAGGCTACAGTCCATGGGGTCGCAAAGAGTTGGACATGACTGACCGACTTCACTTTCACTTTCACCTTATCACTTTGGTTTTTGCATAGGGAGTTTATTTTTTAAATATAGATGAAAACGAAGACACTTCCTAAGTGTCTTGTTTTTACTGTTAGACTTGCTCTTGCTATTAACTGGTAGTGTGAGGTTATTACAAACACTAAAACCCCCACAAATTATATATACATATACACATATATGTGTAAGTATATATATATATATATATATACACACACACACACTACATACTAAATATATGTATGTTAAATATATACACATACTAATATTGGAAAAATCTCATTAGATTTGTATGCTGAAGTTNATACATATACACATATATGTGTAAGTATATATATATATATATATATATACACACACACACACTACATACTAAATATATGTATGTTAAATATATACACATACTAATATTGGAAAAATCTCATTAGATTTGTATGCTGAAGTTTATTCAGTGATGATAATAATAAGAAAAACATGGCCTTGCTTTAAGATCATTATTGAATAATATTGGTTGCCCTAAAATTTGATACCCAGCAAGGAATCTTGGATTTTGGAGCAGAAGTGGGAAAAGGTATCATGGAGTGGGACTCCTGTTGCTCTGATGGCAGCTGACATGATAAGATCACCTCCCATTTTCAAGGGGCTGCCCTGAGGGGCCAAGTTTCAGGGTCAGCAGGGAGGCTAATAATAGCTTGTTTCAGTGCTGATGACCCCAGATTCCCTAAAAATATTTGTGAAAGACAGTTCTTGGGACTGGCTGTGTATAAATAATTGAGTATCTCTGGCGGTTTACTAGGACTGACTCAGGAATATAGGATTCAGGCCTCGCTGGGTAGCTCGTGTGGAGTGCAGAGCCAGCCAGGGATGAGGAAAGCCTCTCGGGAGGCTTGATGGCAGCAGCCATGCACGGTTGCAGCAGAAGATGCTGTGAGACTGAGTTTGCTGTGGGAAGTCGCTCTTCTGACTTAGTCCAGGTTTTAAAAACCTCCAGATGCGGCATCGTCATCTTGTCCAGGTTCAGTCCTCCCCATAACGTTTCTTGATCTGGGTCCTGTAGGAACCATTTAACCCATCTTTATTCAATTTCTTTTCTGTCTGGTGGTTCATTCCCCCTCAGCATTTATATATAATGATAATTATGCATTACTTTTTTTTTTGAGTGCTTACCATGTATCATAGTTCAGTTCAGTTCAGTCGCTCAGTTGTGTCGGACTCTTTGTGACCCCATGAAGGACAGCACGCCAGGCCTCCTTGTCCATCACCAACTCCCGGAGTTCACTCAGACTCGTGTTCATCGAGTTGGTGATGCCATCCAGCCATCTCATCCTCTGTTGTCCCCTTCTCCTCCTGCCCCCAGTCCCTCCCAGCATCAAAGTCTTTTCCAATGAGTCAACTCTTCACATGAGGTGGCCAAAGTACTGGAGTTTCAGCTTTAGCATCATTCCTTCCAAAGAAATCCCAGGGTTGGTCTCCTTCAGAATGGACTGGTTGGATGTCCTTGCAGTCCATAAGCCGATCCTAAAAGAATTATATGTATAATTTTCTTTACCTCTCATTCAGTGCTGTTGAGTAGATTATTAGCCCTATTTTGCAGCTAAGAAAACTAGATGTCTGAAATACCATGATTTATCCAAGGTACAGAGCTGGTGGCGTAACTGGGATTCAGTCCCTTGAGAAAACAAACAGCAAACTCAAATAGACACCTAAATAAAACATTCAGTGTCACTCACTTTTCCTCCTTCTCTTCACAGCCATCTCTTAAACAAGTCCTCAGTCCACTCCCTCATGCCCCATCCTTGCCTCGTAGCCCTTCACGGCTCAGTGTATTCTCTGCTCCATAGCCTGGGCCCCATTCACCCTTCCCCTTCTCCCATTAGGGTTGTTGGTGACCTCCTGTTACCAAAGGCAGTAGACACTGTCTTGTCCTCTTGAATTTGACACTGTTTACTGCTTTTGTTTGTACAAAACCCTTTTCTCCTTTGGTTTCAATGATACTCTCCTTTGTTAGTTTTCTTGGTGGCTTTCTGGACAGCTCCTCTAAGGGGTTCCCACTTCCCCACATGACCCTTAAGTGGTGCTGATTTTGCTTCTTTGTTCTGGCTTCACCCTTCTTTCCCTCTCTGTAGATTTTTCCCTTCACTGTATTATTCCATATGAAGGGCTAGTCTCTCAGATCTTTTCCTCCAGTCCAGATGACTTTCTTAAGCTCCAGATCTGTATTTTCAGTGGCCAGCCTGTTTACATGGGTATATCAAACTCATCATGGCCAAAATAACTCAGTATATTTTTTCATAAAGCATGTTTTTTCTGACATTCCATACTCACTGAGCAGCTATTATTCATTCAGCTACCTAAATTAGAACTTTTCACTGTTTAAAAACAAATCTCTCCTTTTACCTTATATAATCCAAATTCTTTTAGGGGTGATTATAAATCTTTTCTCCCTGCTTCCTCTTTTCTACCCAGTAGTCACTATTCTTGCTCCAGCCATCCGCCTCTCACCTGGATAACTAATGTTGTCTCCTAACCACATCCTCTCTCCAGCCTTTCTCCAAACAGTCCAGTCCTGTGTTCCATTCATTCAGTCTGTCCCTCGTGTCCGACTCTCTCAGAACCTGTGGGCTGCGCACGCCGGGCTTCCCTGTCCATCACCAACTCCTGGAGCTTGTTCAGACTCATTCATGTCCATTGAGTCGGTGAAGCCATCCAACCATCTCGTACTCTGTCTTCCCCTTCAACTCCTGCCTTCAGTCTTTCCCAGCTTCAGGGTCTTTTCCAGTGAGTCAGTTCTTTGTATCAGGTGGCCAAAGTCCTGGAGTTTCAGCTTCAGCATTAGTCCTTCCAATAAAATTCAAGACTGATTTTCTTTACAATTGACTGCTTTGATTTTCTTGCAGTCCAAGGGACTCTCAAGAGTCTTCTCCAACACCACAGTTCAAAAGCATCAATTCGTTGGCGCTCAGCTTTCTTTATGGTCCAACTCTCACATCCATACATGACTACTGGAAAAACCATAGCTTTGACTAGGCAGATTTTTGTTGGCAAATTAATGTCTCTTTTTTAATATGCTGTTCACTCTCTTCTCTCACTTTCATCAAGATGCTCTTCATTTCCTCTTCCCTTTCTGCCATAAGGGTGGTGTCATCTGCATATCTGAGGATTATTGATATTTCTCCTGGCAGTCTTGATTCCAGCTTGTGATTCATCCAGCCTGGCATTTTGCATGATGTACTCTGCATATAAGTTAAATAAGCAAGGTGACAATATACAGCCTTGAAGTACTCCTTTCTTAATTTGGAACCAGTCTGTTGTTCCTTCTCCGGTTCTAACTGTTGCTTCCTGACCTGCATTTAGGTTTCTCAGGAGGCAGGTCAGGTGGTCTGTGTTGGAGGGACTTTTATAGCCTGCAAATCTAATTCTGACTTTCTTCCGCTTCAGGCCTTTCTGGCACCTCCAGAAGCTGGTCTGTGCCTCCGTCCAGTGCCTCCACCCCATCCTCCCCACAGGGTGTGCCCTTCCCTCCTCCCCCAGATTCAGTTCACCTGTGGGGCTTGCTGACGTTTCTGACCACTTCCCATTCTTCCTCAAGCTTATTCATAAACCTTCTCCTCCTGTGTTCTCCAACCCCTGTGTGGCTTTGCCGCCAGTTACCACACTGTGTGTAACAGATGTGCCTGAACAGTTCAGAAGGTCCTCACTCAGCGTTCTTTCAACAAATGAGTGGACAACCGGCTGCTGCATTCATCAGCAAAGTACTCCGGTGTTCACCGGTGGTAAAGCACCATTTTGTTGAATTAGATCCTTCATGCTTTAATTTAAACCTCTTTCTGCTTATCAGTTTTCAGATACCAGGCTATCAGACTCTCTGTATACATAGGTGAAGTCGCTCAGTCGTGTCTGACTCTTTGCAGCCCCGTGGACTGTAGCCCACCAGGGTCCTCCATCCATGGGATTCTCCAGGCAAGAATACTGGAGTGGATTGCCATTTTCTTCTCCAGGGGATCTTCCCGACCCAGGGATTGAACCCAGGTCTCCCACATTGTAGGTAGATGCTTTAACCTCTGAGCCACCAGGGAAGCCCTTCTGTAAATTGTGGTATATTTGTTTAATGATTTAAAACTGTCACTAAATTACCCTAGCCTATCTTTCTCTGTGCTGAATGACCTTAGATCTCTTAGTCTTCAGACATCACATACCTTCTTTTCTAGTCTTTTGGTGTACCTTTTTTTTGTGTGTGTGTGTGACAGATTCAGAGAACTTAGCTGTAGTTCCTTGAACTATCTGTTCTACCATAGATCTGGCCAGTGCCAAGGCTTGGTTTCTGTTTCTTACATACCATACTGTCCTTTGTGCCTATTATGTGATGCTAGTGGCATGCAGTGACAATGTAGCAGGTTTATTGGGTGAGCAAAATACCTGTGGTGATGCAGCAATGAATAAAATGAACCCAGGCTCCGTCCTGATAGTACAGACTTGTCTAGAGGGACGCGCATTAAGGGCATTGATGGTGACAGTGCAGGGAAAACACCATTTTGAGGAAGTAGAGGGTGGAATGGAAGCTCACAGCAGGGGCACCTAACCAAGGCTTACAGGTGAAGGGAATCTTCCTGGAAGGAAGAACCGGAAAGATGAGTTAGGGTCGGCCAAATACGGAGGTAGGTCACTGGGGTTGGAGAGATGGCACCTTTGAGGACCTGCAAGAGGCTCACCGTGGCTCTAAGGGTGCAGTGGAGCATCTTAAGTGGGGAAGGGTCACGTATATTGTTTATTTATATTCCACATTAGAAAGAGTGTGAGGAGGGAATCGTGGGCACACTGCTTTCTGGCGTATAGTTTCGGGCCCTCAGCACTGTTGACATTTGGGGCCAGCTGATTCTTTGGTGTGGGAGGCCATGCTGTGCATCCTAGGGCCTTTAGCAGCATCCTTGGCTTCACGGATCATCAGAGAGCAGTGCTCCCCCTTCTCCTTCCACCCCTGGCCCCAAGCCATAGCAACCGAAAGTCTTAGACCTTGCCGAGTGTCCCTTTAGGAGCAGCATCACCCTTGGTGGAGGACCACTTGTCTAGAAGCTGAGCAGCAGGAACTGTTGACGTGGTAAGGCTGTGGTAAGGCTTCTAATAAATAGTGAACTTTTGTAGGAATAGCACCAGCCACTGCACCTTAGAAACGAGTCATTATGGTTCTGCCCGTATAATAGGGAGTTTGTTTATTTTAGATAAACTTCTTTCTTTTTCAAATGGTTTTTCATTTTGGTTTCAGTTTGTCAGATCCAGGGCCAAATCCAAGATACGCTTTTCTGTGATGTTGTTTTGGTCAGAGGTCAGTCTAACAGAAAGACATTTGTAAAAGGGTATCAGGAAGCTAAGAGAATAGTAGAGTCAGAGAACCAGGCTTGGGACTCTGCGGTCACGGAGCCTATATCCAGTAAGCGTTGCCTTTCTACCCGGAAGCCGTCACTAGAGCATGTGGCAGCCCAGTCTGTAAGGAGTCTAGGAAATGGAGATTCCATCTTTCCAGCTCAGGACCACATGGAAAGGCAAGCCCGAAAGGAATTAGAATTGGTATTGTGTAAGCTAGTCTGTAAAAATTGTCATTGCGTTAAAGGCCAGTTTATGATTTTAGATATTTTTCTTTGAACATTGTTTTTGTTCAGTCACTCAGTCGTGTCAGACTCTTTGCAACCCCATGGACTGCAGCACGCCAGGCTTCCTGGTCCTTCACTGTCTCCCAGGGCTTGCTCAAACTCATGTCCACTGATTCAGTGATGCCATCTAACCATCTAAGCCTCTGCCACCCCCTTCTCCTCTTGCCCTCAATCTTTTTCAGGATCAGGATCTTTTCCAGAGAGCTGGCTTTTTGCATCAGGTAGGCAAAGTATTAGAGCTTCAGCTTCAGCATCAGTCCTTCCAATGAATATTCAGGACCGATTTTCTTTAGGATTGACTGGTTTCATCTCTTGGCTGTCCAAGGAACCCTCAAGAGCCTTCTCCACAATTTGAAGGCATCAGTTCTTTGGTGCTCAGCCTTCTTTATGGTCCAGCTCTCACATCCATATGTGACTACTGGAAAAACCATAGCTTTGACTAGGCAGACCTTTGTCAGCATAGTAGCATCTCTGCTTTTTAATGTGCTGTCTAGGTTAGTCATAGCTTTTCTTCCAAGGAGCAAACATCTTTTAATATCATGGCTGCAGTCACCATCTGCAGTGATTTTGGAGCCCAAGAAAATAAAGTCTGTCACTGTTTCCACTTTCTCTCCATCAGGTTGCCATGAAGTGATGGGACCGGATGCCATGATCTTAGTTTTTGAATGTTGAGTCTTAAGCGAACTTTTTCACTTTCTTCTTTCACCCTCATCAAGAGGGCATAAGCATAGTTAGATCTTTCTCATGGTATGGTTTTGCTTTCCTATTAAGGTTCTCATACTGAAATTCTCATAGCCTGATTCCTCTTTATCTCTGATTACTTATGAAAATGCCAGGTATGTGACCAAAGATTATGACTGTGCAGATAACAGTGATACTGGTTTCCTTTGCCCCGAGAATAGAGTCCAAATGGTACCCGGGACTTTGTAGTCTGACCCCAGCCAACCTAGACAGCCTCTGCTCCGGCCATTCCCCACTGTCTGTCAACACTTCCCCTTTTGCCTGATCACACCCCGCTCTCTCAGATCTTCACTTAAGCTTTGCCTCCTGCCTGGAACCCCCTGTCCTATCTCTGTGCTAATTCAGTTCCTGCCTGTTCTTCAGAATTCAGCTCGAGCAGGCCTTCCTTTCTGAACTTTTCTTGATTCCCATGGGAGGTGTTAGGTAGTTCCTCTGCATTTTACCGTTGTCACCAGGTGCTGTAACTGTTTATTTACATGGCTGTCTCTTCCCTAAGAGCTCTTAAGTGCCTCAAAGGCACACTGAATGTATGTTGAACAAGAATGAATTTGAATCATTGCTACAGAGTTGATTTCTAAAAATAAAAGGGAAAGAATCTTTTTAGTAAGTAATCTTTTAAGTAAGATTTGTGTGAGACATTTCTGCTTGAGTATGTAAGAACTGTTTTTGCTTTGGTTTGGTTTTTAGAAACAGGCTTATAAATATATGCATCTCATGTACACATGAAAATACCAGGACGTGAGTAACTGTAAGAACTAGTTTTTGATGCTGTATGAGGGTTGCTGATGGAACTGCTGTTTTGCATACCTATTTAAGGAATAAAAAAATATCTTTGGATTCTTGTAGTGCCTTTAGTTATTACTACATTAGCACTAGTATTATAGATTTTCTATTTTTGTCCAAAATAATGTTTTAAGAATGAAAATATAAGAGTGCATATAATTATGATATATGTATCTTGTTAGACTATATTGATAAATCTTTGGAAAAAAGGGACAAAGGGTGTGACCAGGGTGAGGAAACTAAGATTTTTTTGGAGATTCCCTTTATATGTCTGGCATTGTTCTGGATGCTCCTATGCCCATTACCTAGTTTAATTCTCAGAACGATCCACAGAGACAGGGGACACTGTTGCCATGGTACAGTGTTGAAAGTTTAGGTTCTGAAAGAAAAAGTATCTTTTTAGGGTCACAGGTGTTTAGTAATACAAGAAGAATGTAGACTCCAGTCTGTTTGGCTGTAAGTCTCATGTTTTTTNGTTGCCATGAAGTGATGGGACCGGATGCCATGATCTTAGTTTTTGAATGTTGAGTCTTAAGCGAACTTTTTCACTTTCTTCTTTCACCCTCATCAAGAGGGCATAAGCATAGTTAGATCTTTCTCATGGTATGGTTTTGCTTTCCTATTAAGGTTCTCATACTGAAATTCTCATAGCCTGATTCCTCTTTATCTCTGATTACTTATGAAAATGCCAGGTATGTGACCAAAGATTATGACTGTGCAGATAACAGTGATACTGGTTTCCTTTGCCCCGAGAATAGAGTCCAAATGGTACCCGGGACTTTGTAGTCTGACCCCAGCCAACCTAGACAGCCTCTGCTCCGGCCATTCCCCACTGTCTGTCAACACTTCCCCTTTTGCCTGATCACACCCCGCTCTCTCAGATCTTCACTTAAGCTTTGCCTCCTGCCTGGAACCCCCTGTCCTATCTCTGTGCTAATTCAGTTCCTGCCTGTTCTTCAGAATTCAGCTCGAGCAGGCCTTCCTTTCTGAACTTTTCTTGATTCCCATGGGAGGTGTTAGGTAGTTCCTCTGCATTTTACCGTTGTCACCAGGTGCTGTAACTGTTTATTTACATGGCTGTCTCTTCCCTAAGAGCTCTTAAGTGCCTCAAAGGCACACTGAATGTATGTTGAACAAGAATGAATTTGAATCATTGCTACAGAGTTGATTTCTAAAAATAAAAGGGAAAGAATCTTTTTAGTAAGTAATCTTTTAAGTAAGATTTGTGTGAGACATTTCTGCTTGAGTATGTAAGAACTGTTTTTGGTTTGGTTTGGTTTTTAGAAACAGGCTTATAAATATATGCATCTCATGTACACATGAAAATACCAGGACGTGAGTAACTGTAAGAACTAGTTTTTGATGCTGTATGAGGGTTGCTGATGGAACTGCTGTTTTGCATACCTATTTAAGGAATAAAAAAATATCTTTGGATTCTTGTAGTGCCTTTAGTTATTACTACATTAGCACTAGTATTATAGATTTTCTATTTTTGTCCAAAATAATGTTTTAAGAATGAAAATATAAGAGTGCATATAATTATGATATATGTATCTTGTTAGACTATATTGATAAATCTTTGGAAAAAAGGGACAAAGGGTGTGACCAGGGTGAGGAAACTAAGATTTTTTTGGAGATTCCCTTTATATGTCTGGCATTGTTCTGGATGCTCCTATGCCCATTACCTAGTTTAATTCTCAGAACGATCCACAGAGACAGGGGACACTGTTGCCATGGTACAGTGTTGAAAGTTTAGGTTCTGAAAGAAAAAGTATCTTTTTAGGGTCACAGGTGTTTAGTAATACAAGAAGAATGTAGACTCCAGTCTGTTTGGCTGTAAGTCTCATGTTTTTTTAACTCTGCTGGATTTGAGGTATAAACCATATGTAAAAATAAGAATAATATTTGTTGTTTTTGTTCTTGGTATATGGAAAATGGCTAAATAAACTGTGATGGTAAATAGAAATTTTTTCTTAAGTTTGAGGAATTCAGTTTTAAGAAAAGAAACCTTTATAAGTTTCACTAATATTATTCATACTTCACTGGCTGTATTTCATTCTGGATTACGCAGGTCTTGAGAGCATGCCCTTCAGAGGGTTATTATGACCACATAAGAAATTCTTCCTGGGGCATTGTAGGGTCATCCAGTCACTTTCCTTACTCTCTAACGGAATAAACTTTCTTGGAAGATGAAAGAAGAAAGAAAATGTTGAATATGAAATACCATCGTGAGGTCAAATGGTAGAGTTCACAGAAGGTAGCCAGGAGGTCACTGGTGGTGGTGCCAGAGAGGAGAATGGGGTCAAAAGAAAAGCGAGTAAGAGAAAGCAAACTTGTGGTTACCAGGGAGCAGGGCAGGGGCGGGGTAAACTGGGGGATTGATCTACTATATAGCACAGGGAACTCGACTGTATTCTGTAATGGTCTATATGGGGAAAGTATCTGAAAAAAGAGTGGGTGTATGTATAGTAAACGATTCACTGTGCTGTGCTGTTGAAACTAACAACATAGTAAGCCAACTATACTCCAATAAAAATTAGAAAAAATGTTGAATGATCTGGAGCAAAAACAAGCAGAATGGATGTAGGGGCAGACACACAGAAGAAATGTTCTTTTTCTTTTTTCTTTCCTGAAGTCTGAAAGGGGTGTCACAAGTAATCAGGTCTGAACCTTTCCTTCTGCAGTGAGGGGAAACTGAGGCCCACAGAGGTAAACTTCTTGCTCAGCGTGGCTGGATGGGGCATCATAGTGCTCTAACCCAAGCTCAGTGATTTTTCTCCTGTACCACCATTTCTCTAGAAGAAGTAGAGAAAAAATATTTGAGAACAGTTTTAAAGAGAAACTTTTACATATCTCTGTTGCAGAAGAGGTGCTTGTAAATTAAAACAGGCACTGCCGGGAGCATCTTCATCATGAGTGGCCTCGTAGTTTGTATGAGAAACTGAGATGACTTGAGCAGGCCCTTAGCTGTTTGTTATGCAGCCCGTGGGAATCCTGGAAAAATGATTAACTCTGAGGTCCGTGCTCTGGATCCATGGGAGAAACAGATGCTATTCTCCATTCACTCTCCTCATGCTGTAACTCAGGCATTTTCAGAGGTCCTTTTCCCCCTGTAGTTAGAATTACTATGCTTTGTGAGGCCTCATACTGTTTTTCTCCCCTGATTTGCAGTCTGATACCAGTGGGCACGTTTCACTGTATGCTCTAGCAGTCTTTATGGGATGGTGCATTTCTATCAGGGTGCCTCTCTACCAGACACAAAGGTTTGCTTCTGTTTTAGTTTCTGGTTAAAGTGGTGTCCGCACTGCCGTCACTGTGACGGTCACACCGTGATGCCACAGCCTGGCATGGGTGAGTCTGTGCTGGCGAAAGTGTGAAGGAGACCTGTTCTAACCCATTCTGCCCCTCCCGCTTTCCATTTTTGACCTGTTGCCTTCGTGTCCTCTCTCCCTGCACGTTCATACACTTCTAAGCTCCTGTCCTTCCCTTGCAGGCATGATAAAGCCGGCGGGGCCTCTGGGGGCAGCTCCCCCTGGGGGGATGTTGCCTCAGGGCCATCTGCCTCCTGGACCCCAACAGTTTGGCCAGAACGGAGCTCATGCGCAAGGTCCTCCTCCACAAAGGTGAGCGAGAGGCTAACCCCCATCTGTGTAATCCACTGAAATGGTCTCACAGATCCCTTTTGCACGTGCAGGTTTGTGGATTGCAACTTTGACCTCTTGATGCCTCGAAAGGATCTATTGGAAAACTGTCAGGAAACAAAGGGTTTAGAAAAGTTAGGACATTGAAATACCAGTACTAATAAATAAAATACTAGTACTGTTAAAAAAAATAATGAAAATGACTTGTGTCAGTAGCTTTTAGTTTGGAGTTATATTCATCTTGTGTGTGTGTGTGCTCAGTTGTGTCCGACTGCGTAACCCCATGGACTCTCTCCGCCAGTCTCCTCAGCCCATGGGATTTCTCAGGCAAGAATACTGGAGTGGATTGCCGTTTCCTTCTCCAGGGGATCTTCCCAATCCAGGGACTGAACCGACGTCTCCTGCATTGGCAGGTCGGTTCTTTACCACTGAGCCATCAGGGAAGCCCATATTCATCTTAGTGTTTTGTATTAATCTCTGATTCCTTCAGATGTCTGTGGTTTATATTCTCCAGTGAAATTTGAAATCATCTGTTCTGTGAAATCCTTTACAGAACTGCGTTCAGATTGTGGCCAGTGGTGGAGACTGTGAATTTGATGTGGAAGGCACGCAGATGCCAGTGAAGGACTCTTGAAAGAGAGGAAGATACTAAAAACAACCCAGGAAATCATTCTGTGTTTATAAATTAAGGAAGGGAGAAATGGGAGGCGGGCCTGGAGAAGCCAGGGTGTGGGACATGCTGGGAGCCCTGCAGCCCTTTGGGGTGGGGGGAACCCACCTCACACCTTCCCGGCTGGAATCCCGTTGTCGTGTGTCCTGTGACGTGTTGCTGTTGAGAATCCCAGTGTTAAGCGGTAGACAGTGTTTATGTTGGCATTTGTCCAAGGATTACCCAGAGGCTTTGTTTCCCAGGTTCCTTCCCTAGGTTGTCAGGCTGCAGGGTTGGGGTTGGGGGGGGNATAAAAGGGAAAGAATCTTTTTAGTAAGTAATCTTTTAAGTAAGATTTGTGTGAGACATTTCTGCTTGAGTATGTAAGAACTGTTTTTGCTTTGGTTTGGTTTTTAGAAACAGGCTTATAAATATATGCATCTCATGTACACATGAAAATACCAGGACGTGAGTAACTGTAAGAACTAGTTTTTGATGCTGTATGAGGGTTGCTGATGGAACTGCTGTTTTGCATACCTATTTAAGGAATAAAAAAATATCTTTGGATTCTTGTAGTGCCTTTAGTTATTACTACATTAGCACTAGTATTATAGATTTTCTATTTTTGTCCAAAATAATGTTTTAAGAATGAAAATATAAGAGTGCATATAATTATGATATATGTATCTTGTTAGACTATATTGATAAATCTTTGGAAAAAAGGGACAAAGGGTGTGACCAGGGTGAGGAAACTAAGATTTTTTTGGAGATTCCCTTTATATGTCTGGCATTGTTCTGGATGCTCCTATGCCCATTACCTAGTTTAATTCTCAGAACGATCCACAGAGACAGGGGACACTGTTGCCATGGTACAGTGTTGAAAGTTTAGGTTCTGAAAGAAAAAGTATCTTTTTAGGGTCACAGGTGTTTAGTAATACAAGAAGAATGTAGACTCCAGTCTGTTTGGCTGTAAGTCTCATGTTTTTTTAACTCTGCTGGATTTGAGGTATAAACCATATGTAAAAATAAGAATAATATTTGTTGTTTTTGTTCTTGGTATATGGAAAATGGCTAAATAAACTGTGATGGTAAATAGAAATTTTTTCTTAAGTTTGAGGAATTCAGTTTTAAGAAAAGAAACCTTTATAAGTTTCACTAATATTATTCATACTTCACTGGCTGTATTTCATTCTGGATTACGCAGGTCTTGAGAGCATGCCCTTCAGAGGGTTATTATGACCACATAAGAAATTCTTCCTGGGGCATTGTAGGGTCATCCAGTCACTTTCCTTACTCTCTAACGGAATAAACTTTCTTGGAAGATGAAAGAAGAAAGAAAATGTTGAATATGAAATACCATCGTGAGGTCAAATGGTAGAGTTCACAGAAGGTAGCCAGGAGGTCACTGGTGGTGGTGCCAGAGAGGAGAATGGGGTCAAAAGAAAAGCGAGTAAGAGAAAGCAAACTTGTGGTTACCAGGGAGCAGGGCAGGGGCGGGGTAAACTGGGGGATTGATCTACTATATAGCACAGGGAACTCTACTGTATTCTGTAATGGTCTATATGGGGAAAGTATCTGAAAAAAGAGTGGGTGTATGTATAGTAAATGATTCACTGTGCTGTGCTGTTGAAACTAACAACATAGTAAGCCAACTATACTCCAATAAAAATTAGAAAAAATGTTGAATGATCTGGAGCAAAAACAAGCAGAATGGATGTAGGGGCAGACACACAGAAGAAATGTTCTTTTTCTTTTTTCTTTCCTGAAGTCTGAAAGGGGTGTCACAAGTAATCAGGTCTGAACCTTTCCTTCTGCAGTGAGGGGAAACTGAGGCCCACAGAGGTAAACTTCTTGCTCAGCGTGGCTGGATGGGGCATCATAGTGCTCTAACCCAAGCTCAGTGATTTTTCTCCTGTACCACCATTTCTCTAGAAGAAGTAGAGAAAAAATATTTGAGAACAGTTTTAAAGAGAAACTTTTACATATCTCTGTTGCAGAAGAGGTGCTTGTAAATTAAAACAGGCACTGCCGGGAGCATCTTCATCATGAGTGGCCTCGTAGTTTGTATGAGAAACTGAGATGACTTGAGCAGGCCCTTAGCTGTTTGTTATGCAGCCCGTGGGAATCCTGGAAAAATGATTAACTCTGAGGTCCGTACTCTGGATCCATGGGAGAAACAGATGCTATTCTCCATTCACTCTCCTCATGCTGTAACTCAGGCATTTTCAGAGGTCCTTTTCCCCCTGTAGTTAGAATTACTATGCTTTGTGAGGCCTCATACTGTTTTTCTCCCCTGATTTGCAGTCTGATACCAGTGGGCACGTTTCACTGTATGCTCTAGCAGTCTTAATGGGATGGTGCATTTCTATCAGGGTGCCTCTCTACCAGACACAAAGGTTTGCTTCTGTTTTAGTTTCTGGTTAAAGTGGTGTCCGCACTGCCGTCACTGTGACGGTCACACCGTGATGCCACAGCCTGGCGTGGGTGAGTCTGTGCTGGCGAAAGTGTGAAGGAGACCTGTTCTAACCCATTCTGCCCCTCCTGCTTTCCATTTTTGACCTGTTGCCTTCGTGTCCTCTCTCCCTGCACGTTCATACACTTCTAAGCTCCTGTCCTTCCCTTGCAGGCATGATAAAGCCGGCGGGGCCTCTGGGGGCAGCTCCCCCTGGGGGGATGTTGCCTCAGGGCCATCTGCCTCCTGGACCCCAACAGTTTGGCCAGAACGGAGCTCATGCACAAGGTCCTCCTCCACAAAGGTGAGCGAGAGGCTAACCCCCATCTGTGTAATCCACTGAAATGGTCTCACAGATCCCTTTTGCACGTGCAGGTTTGTGGATTGCAACTTTGACCTCTTGATGCCTCGAAAGGATCTATTGGAAAACTGTCAGGAAACAAAGGGTTTAGAAAAGTTAGGACATTGAAATACCAGTACTAATAAATAAAATACTAGTACTGTTAAAAAAAATAATGGAAATGACTTGTGTCAGTAGCTTTTAGTTTGGAGTTATATTCATCTTGTGTGTGTGTGTGCTCAGTTGTGTCCGACTGCGTAACCCCATGGACTCTCTCCGCCAGTCTCCTCAGCCCATGGGATTTCTCAGTCAAGAATACTGGAGTGGATTGCCGTTTCCTTCTCCAGGGGATCTTCCCAATCCAGGGACTGAACCCACGTCTCCTGCATTGGCAGGTCGGTTCTTTACCACTGAGCCACCAAGGAAGCCCATATTCATCTTAGTGTTTTGTATTAATCTCTGATTCCTTCAGATGTCTGTGGTTTATATTCTCCAGTGAAATTTGAAATCATCTGTTCTGTGAAATCCTTTACAGAACTGCGTTCAGATTGTGGCCAGTGGTGGAGACTGTGAATTTGATGTGGAAGGCACGCAGATGCCAGTGAAGGACTCTTGAAAGAGAGGAAGATACTAAAAACAACCCAGGAAATCATTCTGTGTTTATAAATTAAGGAAGGGAGAAATGGGAGGCGGGCCTGGAGAAGCCAGGGTGTGGGACATGCTGGGAGCCCTGCAGCCCTTTGGGGTGGGGGGAACCCACCTCACACCTTCCCGGCTGGAATCCCGTTGTCGTGTGTCCTGTGACGTGTTGCTGTTGAGAATCCCAGTGCTAAGCGGTAGACAGTGTTTATGTTGGCATTTGTCCAAGGATTACCCAGAGGCTTTGTTTCCCAGGTTCCTTCCCTAGGTTGTCAGGCTGCAGGGTTGGGGTTGGGGGGGGGTAGGGCCCCCTCTGGAGGGCTCTGGACCCTGCCGATAGTGAGGTCCTTGGGTTACCCTTTCGAGGAGACCTAGTCCCTGTCGATGGGGAAACCCCTCTGGCACATTTTAAATCATTACTGACAGGGCATTCATGAGGCTGTCATTTCCTGGTTCTTGTTCTGAAAATATTTTCCATTGAAATGGTAGCTCTGAGATGCAGTGAAGGTTATTGTAGGGATCACTGAATGAGTGAGTCTAAGTAATTTGGTTTCCAGGGGATTGTGCTTTGAACAAGGAGCGTGAAGTCCAAGGCCCCAGTTCAGGACATGCCCCTCCGGCTCCTCGTCTCAACAGTCTAGCAGTGGGGCCTGATGGGAGGACATGAAGGTTGAACCCAGCTGCTACCTCTGGTTCATTCCCCTTGTGATGCTGGTGACGTTCCTAGGCCTCTAGATCTCATTTGCTTCACTTGTAAAATGAGGAAATAGAATTTTCAGTCCTGAATATAGGGAAGAAGTTCTGGAGAAGTACATTGCTGTGAACTGTCAAGCAGGTCAGATTATTGCAAAAATACAACAGCCACTTTGAAGTTAAAATTTGAGTCACCCAAAATGGCCTAGATTGCTTCGAAGGTTTTGGTTATTTCCACTTGTTTTGCTTGAATTAGGTTGCTCGTGTGTGTGTGTGTGTGTGTGTGTGTGTGTGTGTGTGTGTGTGTGTGTTAGTCACTCAGTCGTGTCCGACACTTTGCAACCCCATGGACTGTAGCCCCCCAGACTTCTCTGTCCATGGAATTCTCCAGGCAAGAATACTGGAGTGGGTTACTGTTCTCCTCCCCAGGGGATCTTTCCGACCCAGGGATTGGGCCTGGTCTCCTCTGAGCCACTAGGGAAGCCCAGGTAAATCAGGGACTTGGCCATCAGAACCATCTCGGCTGTGTGGCTGTGCGCTCTGCACGGCATCTGCCACAGTGATGAGTAGCAGAGACGTTAGGGTCGGGCGTGTGTGATATTTGGGGCTCAGGCAGTTCTGGCTGGACAAGTTACTCTGCCTCTGTGTGCCTTGGTTTCCTCACCTCAGGTGTAACAGTAAAGATGTGCTGGTGAGGAGAGAGCCTCGCACATGCACAGCGCCCATGAAAGGCAATGTGCAATGGCCATAATCGACACCAGTTCACTGGACTTGCAAAGCCTCTGGTCTGTTGTTTGCCCTGCCTGCTAGCTCAGTGTAGCTGCCTATCACAGCTCAGTTGATGAATCTGCCTATATCGTGATTCCTAGGGAGACACTGACAGATTTTGCCCCATCTTATTCTCCTCCTGTACTGTTCAATTGCTTCAGCTAGAAGGCAGTGGCACCCCACTCCAGTACTTTTGCCTGGGAAATCCCATGGACGGAGGAGCAGTCCATGGGGTTGCTAAGAGTCAGATACGACTGAGCAACTTCACTTTCACTTTTCACTTTCATGCATTGGAGAAGGAAATGGCAACCCACTCCAGTGTTCTTGCCTGGAGAATCCCAGGGACAAGGGAGCCTGGTGGGCTGCCGTTTATGGGGTTGCGCAGAGTTGGACACGACTGAGGCGACTTAGCAGCAGCAGCAGCAGCAAACTGAATTAAAGGTTGGAAATGGAGCTATAGAGACTGAATTTATGGTTGACGGGGGGGAAAGATGGGGGTAAGAGATAGGGAGTTTGGGATTGACATGTATGCACTGCTGTACATGGATAACCAAAGAAGGGCCTACTGTATACAACAGGGAACTCTGCTCAATGTTATGTGACAGCCTGGATAGGGCAGTAGTTTGGGGGACAAGGGATACATGTTTATGTATGGCTGAGTCCCTTTGCTGTTCACCTGAAACTGTCACAACTTTGTTAATCAGCTATACCCTAACACAAACTAAAAAGTTAAAAGGAGAGATCTGGTGTTCAGGCTGAACCTTTGTGGTGAGACTCCCTAGCCTCATAGGACGCATTTCTGTGTCTGCAGTTCAGTGCAGGGCAAAGGGCCCAGTGACTGTGCTGGTGAGTCATTCCAGCCTGATGACAGGGGTTGTCAGAAAGCAAAGGTCACACGTGGCCTTTTTGTGATGATTATAGCGCTTCAAGGAGTCATTTGTCCTGAGAGGACCCATCCTAGAAGTCTTTTCATTTTTTACCACATCTAAACTGTTGAATACAGATGTGATCAATTCGACTCATTATGCTCATTTAAATTTTAAAATCATATTTTTTATTTTAAAATATTGCTATTTCAGAGTTTCCTAAAACTTAAAAATCATACCTAGTCATTTGGCTTTTTTATCTTGGCTGAGGCAGAATAAATGTCTTAAAATTATAAATGGTATTAAAGTTATCTACAGTGTGTTACTGGTGGGTGGGATTAATTTCTTATATAAAATCTATAACCTAAAGTTCCATTTTTTAATTATTAAGGGAAAATTTAACTGTAAGTGTTCTATTTTGACCCAAGAAATGGGAAATTACGTGAGCGGGAAGGTGGGAAGGAAACTTGTCTTCCCAAATTGAAACTATTATTAGGGTGAATCTACCAAGAAATTGGTTTCAGTGGAAAAGTAGAAAACAAGAAAAATAAGAGGAACACATAGTTGTTTTCTTTTTCTTTTTTGTGTGTATGTGTGAAGCAGTGACAATTTGGCAGAGCTTTTATTTTATTCAATGGGCTTAGTATTTACAAATCTAGATTTTGTGTCAACAGTAGCAGCAGCAGTCTTGAAAAATTTGGTACCTTACCTCCAGATTCTAACAAACCTCAGCATATCACTCACTTCTCAGGCAGTTTGTTGTTAACTTGAAGATGAAAAATGTTTGAGATTGAGCAGACCACGGACAGCTGAGCCATGTCTTGAGAGGTTTGGGGTGAAACCGAGGCTCACTTCTGATATTTTATTAATCCTCAGGTTATAATCCTTTATGGTTCTTTTTGATTACCTCTTCTGACATTCAATGAAACAGTTAATTAAAATATGTAATTGGAGCTTTTCTATTCTAATTTTCATTATAATTGTGTTAAATCTATAGAATTAACTTGAAAAAGATTGATATCTTAATAACTTTGAATCTTTTGATTCATAAATAACTATATTCCTCTAAGTCTTCTCTTAGCAATAATTTATATCTTCTCATATAGAGGCTTTGCACTTATTTTGTTAAATTCATTCCCAATATTGTATGTTTTTCAATGGTATTATAGATGGTGTATTTTAAACTTTCACTTCCTCATTGTTTGTTGCTAGTATATAGAAATAGAATTCATTTTTTCAAAAAAAGAAAAAGTAATTGAATGTTTCTTAACCAAGAAACATGCTAAATGAAGTAATCAATGACAAATACTTAAATCTGTATGATTTTTAATTCTAGCCACATTATACTCAGAGCAGGAAAGGGACTGTTCCATTTTTATGGATTGAAAACTGAGAGCTACAAGGAATTACGTGGCTTGTCCCAGCTCACACAGCAAGTCTTTAGGTTAGGAATCAGGGGCCTGGATTCTCACCAAAGCTCTGAGATCCACATGGCCTTGAATAGACTAATTTTGAAAAGTAATGAAACTTGAAAAATATTAAACCACTTTGTATATTTAAGATGTTTTGATAATCTTTTCATATGTATGTCAGAGCTTTTAAAATATTTTTATTAAAAAGTTATTTAATAAAAGTTATCCTTTCAATACTATTTTATTTTTACTTTTAAGTTGATAATATTATTTGACTGATTCATGTTGACTTATGGCAAAACCACTACAATATTGTAATCATCCTCCAATTAAAATTGATTAATTAAAAAAATCCAATCTGTTTAAGAGTTAGATTGATCAGAAAAAAGAAATTGTGAATTTCTGATGCCTAACTCCTAGGATATGTATTAGGCAATGAATGATAAGTTGGCATTTATGGGTCAAAAAGTAATAGCTAATGGTTGTTTAGTCTCTCCTTCTGTATTTTAAATCTTTAACCTTCTGTTAAAAAATACCTGAGGGTGCTTGTCCTACTTCTATTTGAAATGTATTTCATCCTATCTGTACTATCTCTTTAAAAGTGATTCACAGGACTTTATATTTTAAAAATATTGTTAACGTCTATGAAATATTTCTGAACATGTTGGGGAAATGTTTTTTCTCAAAAGAGTGAATAATACTGCCTGCCTTCTCTGGTTAGCCCAAACCCCATTACTGGACCTCGCACTACAGTCACTAACATGTTCTGTAGCATTTGTGCATTCTGCCTGTGTGCAAATATTTCATGGTATCTATGAAACCCCATGAAGGGTTTTCAGGAAAAGACAAAGAGCATAGTTTTTTTGAAAAAAATGAAATGATTTCTTTTTATGAAGCAGTGGATTTACAAAGCATATCTTTAACACAGTTCTCAAAAACTTAGTTCTAAGTGATCATAAAGATACAGTTAACAAAGCATCTTAGTTTTCTTGGTTTCTGTCCTATTGATCATTAACCCTAGTATAGGTGATTTCTAATGGACTCAGCCTCCTAAATTGATTTCCAAAACTTGTTAAGTGATTACCATTAGAATTTTTTTTTTTTTGGCTAAGTGTCTTGATATCTTTAGCATGTGACCATAAATATGGGATGGTGCTGCATGATTGATTTTGAGCTCATGTCGAAGGTAAAGATGTCTTTTTCTTAATGCCACTAGATGGGCTGATTTAACTTTGCAAGTTGTTGTATATCATTTGCGTGTGACATTAACACCCCTTTTCTCTCTCAGATTTCCTGGCCCTCCACCTGTCAACAGTGCAGCCCCCTCCTACCCACCATACTCGCCCTCAACACAGTCGTCGTATCCAAGTCCAGGGTCTACTTCGTCCATCACCCAGCTGGGCAGCCAGCTCAGTGCTATGCACGTTAACAGCTATGGTAACAATTTCATTTTTCATGATTATTGACTGCATTGTCTCATGAGTATTTTTAGTAAGAAACTTTTTCCTCAGATTCAAAATAGACATATCTCTGGTATACNATTTTAAATCTTTAACCTTCTGTTAAAAAATACCTGAGGGTGCTTGTCCTACTTCTATTTGAAATGTATTTCATCCTATCTGTACTATCTCTTTAAAAGTGATTCACAGGACTTTATATTTTAAAAATATTGTTAACGTCTATGAAATATTTCTGAACATGTTGGGGAAATGTTTTTTCTCAAAAGAGTGAATAATACTGCCTGCCTTCTCTGGTTAGCCCAAACCCCATTACTGGACCTCGCACTACAGTCACTAACATGTTCTGTAGCATTTGTGCATTCTGCCTGTGTGCAAATATTTCATGGTATCTATGAAACCCCATGAAGGGTTTTCAGGAAAAGACAAAGAGCATAGTTTTTTTGAAAAAAATGAAATGATTTCTTTTTATGAAGCAGTGGATTTACAAAGCATATCTTTAACACAGTTCTCAAAAACTTAGTTCTAAGTGATCATAAAGATACAGTTAACAAAGCATCTTAGTTTTCTTGGTTTCTGTCCTATTGATCATTAACCCTAGTATAGGTGATTTCTAATGGACTCAGCCTCCTAAATTGATTTCCAAAACTTGTTAAGTGATTACCATTAGAATTTTTTTTTTTTTGGCTAAGTGTCTTGATATCTTTAGCATGTGACCATAAATATGGGATGGTGCTGCATGATTGATTTTGAGCTCATGTCGAAGGTAAAGATGTCTTTTTCTTAATGCCACTAGACGGGCTGATTTAACTTTGCAAGTTGTTGTATATCATTTGCGTGTGACATTAACACCCCTTTTCTCTCTCAGATTTCCTGGCCCTCCACCTGTCAACAGTGCAGCCCCCTCCTACCCACCATACTCGCCCTCAACACAGTCGTCGTATCCAAGTCCAGGGTCTACTTCGTCCATCACCCAGCTGGGCAGCCAGCTCAGTGCTATGCACGTTAACAGCTATGGTAACAATTTCATTTTTCATGATTATTGACTGCATTGTCTCATGAGTATTTTTAGTAAGAAACTTTTTCCTCAGATTCAAAATAGACATATCTCTGGTATACCATATTGAACTAATTTTGGGCATTTTTATATAAATTATCTGTATTTTGTATGGCAGTAAATTTTTTTTTCCAAATCATGCTGCCATTTATTTCAAGGTAAGTGAAGAACCCGCAGAATGCCTTATATTCAACGCTACACCAAAAAAAACACAAAAACCTGACTTCACAAATAAACATTAGAACAGTGGAATTACTTTAAGAAATGTAAGTTTTAACACTGTGTTTATTGTGAGGCCCACACATCAAAAATATAATACTCTTTGTTTCACAGTGCATTTTAAATTCTGCATTTAGATCATGGGAGGAATGGAAGCTCAGATGCTGTGAGGCAGAAAAGAATAATATAGAAGACAGTTACAGTACTGAGCTGTACATCAATGGAAATGCTGTCTATTTTAGGAGCCATGGACATGTTCACTGTGACAGCTGCAGGGTCAGCCATTGATCTTGATGACAAATGTTTTCATTACTTATAGTTAGTTTCTTAAAAGTATCAGTAAAACTCCCCTCAGAATATTTCCTTTTACTGGTTTCAAAATGGATAAATCTTCAAAGCAGCAACTCAGTTGCACCTAACCAGAGAAAGGAAAAAATAATCTGGTTCTACAATTTCAAATATGACTGGATAGAATTTTAGTTGCCAGTCCCTTCTCCTTCGTTACTTCTTCCTACTTCCAAAATCCATTCTATCGAATCAAGCACAGGATGCAAATAATTTATTGACCTGAGTAAATAATGCTTGTTATGTAAAAGATTTTTTTCTTCGCTATGATTTTCTATACTCTGTACCAGACAAAGTTCAGTTCCTCAGTTGTGTCCGACTCTTTGTGACCCCATGGACTGTAGCACACCAGGCTTCCAGTCCACTTTTCATGATAATTAATGCTATGTATCATGAAAAGTAGATGCAACTGAGTTAAAATTTATCCCTCTAATTTTCTATCATTATAAATGTAGCTCTTTAAAAATTCTTCACTTGTATAAAATACCCCAAATAGGATTTGTGTTACTTTCCAAATGATGATTTCTTCTTGTAGGGAAAAAATTGACTTGTAAGAGTGCCTTCTTGCTTTACTCAGGAAAAAGAGTGTCCCTGTTATATGTGGTAGAAGTGAAAGAGTTGCAGAGTGTGGTGTTTAGGTGGACTGGTCTTCTGGTTTTGCCTAGGTTCAGGGGTGGCCCCCCCCAGTCAGGGCCCGCCTGGCCCTGCATCAGCAGCGTCATTCCCGGGGCCTCCACAGCCTCCACAGCCGTCCATTTTGCAGCCTGGATCTCAGATTCTGCCCCCACCGCCCACTGCGCTAAACGGTCCCGGTGTCTCACCCTTGCCTCCGTCAACGCACAGACCAGATGGGCTCCCTGGTCCTGCTGCTCCGAACGCCCAGTACCAGCCCGCACCTCTCCCAGGACAGACCCTGGGCCCTGGATATCCTGCACAGCAGGGTAAGGTCACCTCGGGTTACCTGGGGGTACCCTTAATTGGGAATCAGGTTTGTTCCTATGTTACTAGACATCTATCCCTTATTATTTTTGAATAGTGTAACCAGTAAAAAGAAAAGGGAAACTGTAGATGTTTGCTTTTAATTCCTTGCCTTATTTAATATGAGAAATGCAGCATGCTTGATTGAACAGCATAGTATTGTGAGTGAGCCCTCTGCCTGCGTTTTAGGGTTATAGTCACTTCTTTTTAAATTTTCTTCCAAGCAGCCAACTACGGGCCCCCAGTGGCAGGTGCACAGCTCTCCTACCCGGGAGGCTTCCCGGGAGGGCCTGCGCAGATGGCCGGCCCACCGCAGCCCCAGAAAAAGCTGGATCCCGACTCCATTCCCAGCCCAGTAAGTGTTCTGCTCTCTGTCTCCCTCACAAAGAACCCACTCTTCATTCAGTGTTCTCAGAAGCTCTTCAGTCTGTCAGCGTTTACCGTGTCCTTTATCGTCTGAGCACAATACCCATCACCCACGTGGGTGAGGCTCGCTTCCCTCTGTGGATGTACGGGGTGGGGAGGGCGCGTCATGGGATACCAGAGGTCTCCACGAGAGGGGCAGCCTATGTGGGCTTGTTTGGTATCATGTAATCTTGGCAGGATCCACTGATGTTTATTCTCATGTACATCAGCAGTATTTATTGATATTTAATGATTCATTGGTAGTAAGAATATATTCTATATAAAATGCTATTTTCAGAAACTAAAAGATCCTTTTAGGATACCCATAGGAGTGAAAGTACAAAGTATTTTACATATTTTTAAAAACTGCTTTAAATAAAATTAGAGCTATAACTTACTCTCCTCCACCGAAGTGATTTTCTTTAGAAGAGTACTCTTCAGCAACTGTATCAGTCAGCTTTATTAGGTTTAGTCTGCATATCAAATAGTCCTCAATTTAGCTTACATCCACGAAGATTTATTTATCACCTAGGTTACCTGTAAGCTGCATTAGCTGCAGTTTGATTTTAGATTCTGCTCCATATGCCCTTATCACTCCAGATTCCAAAGTGAAGCGGCATCCCTACTGGGGACATGCATATCATGACAAGGGGATAAAAGGAGGAAGACTGGTTAAAAGGTGCAGTAGCTCTTAAAGCTTCCAGTCAGATGTAACACATGTCAAAATCACTCGTGTCCTTAACTGAAGCAAGTCGTGTATCAAAGCCTGATGTCAGTGGCAGAGGGATATAAATGTTTGCCTCAGAAACTGGACATCTTATGGCTCTGAGCAGGGATGTAAACTCCTTTGGAGTAAGAATGAAATTGTTTACAGTTAACTTTAATCTTTGAAGTGGTTTTATAAACATGAGTAGAAAAATTTAGGAAGAGACTAAAGAGCACTAAGAGATATTATGTTCATATTTTATATTATTTATAACCTAACTTTTCTATTAACAAATCATCAGAAAACTTAGTAGCTCAGAAGCACTATTTATTAATGCTCATGAGTCTGGGCAGGTTTGCTAATCGGGGCTGGATCTGACTGATTTTGGTTGGGCTTGCTTTGTGCATGTGGGGTCAGCTAGAGGCTCGGCTGGAGTCTGAATGGTCTAGAATGGTCTGTGCATTTTCTCTGGTTGCTGTAGCCAAGTACCATGAACTCGGTAGCTTAAAGCAACAGAACTCTCTTGTCTTTGAGTTCTGGAGGTGGTGCGTCTGAAGTCAGTGTGTAGGCAGGGCTGTGCTCCCTCCGGAGGCTCCGTGAGAGAGCCTGATCCTTGTCTCTTCCTTCTTTGGCTTGTAGTCTCATCATTCCCGTCATTGCCTCCGTGGTTACGTCACCTTTCTCTCCTCTCTGTGTCTTTTCCTCCAGGTGCCAGTCTCAAAACTGCTTGTGACTCTCTCATAAGTTTCACGTGATTCCCGTTAGGGTCCACCAGGTGGTCTAGAATAAGTATCATCTCTCAAAATTCTCAAATTTGATTAATTCTTTTGCTATATGCAGTGTTTTTGTTGTTTAGTTAATAAACTGCGTTCGATTCTTTTGTGACCCCATGAGCTGTAGCCCACCAGGCTCCTCTCTGTCCATGGAACTCTCCAGGCAAGAATATTGGAGTGGGTAACCATTTCCTTCTCCAGGGGATCTTCCCAACCCGGGGGCCAAACCTGNATATCATGACAAGGGGATAAAAGGAGGAAGACTGGTTAAAAGGTGCAGTAGCTCTTAAAGCTTCCAGTCAGATGTAACACATGTCAAAATCACTCGTGTCCTTAACTGAAGCAAGTCGTGTATCAAAGCCTGATGTCAGTGGCAGAGGGATATAAATGTTTGCCTCAGAAACTGGACATCTTATGGCTCTGAGCAGGGATGTAAACTCCTTTGGAGTAAGAATGAAATTGTTTACAGTTAACTTTAATCTTTGAAGTGGTTTTATAAACATGAGTAGAAAAATTTAGGAAGAGACTAAAGAGCACTAAGAGATATTATGTTCATATTTTATATTATTTATAACCTAACTTTTCTATTAACAAATCATCAGAAAACTTAGTAGCTCAGAAGCACTATTTATTAATGCTCATGAGTCTGGGCAGGTTTGCTAATCGGGGCTGGATCTGACTGATTTTGGTTGGGCTTGCTTTGTGCATGTGGGGTCAGCTAGAGGCTCGGCTGGAGTCTGAATGGTCTAGAATGGTCTGTGCATTTTCTCTGGTTGCTGTAGCCAAGTACCATGAACTCGGTAGCTTAAAGCAACAGAACTCTCTTGTCTTTGAGTTCTGGAGGTGGTGCGTCTGAAGTCAGTGTGTAGGCAGGGCTGTGCTCCCTCCGGAGGCTCCGTGAGAGAGCCTGATCCTTGTCTCTTCCTTCTTTGGCTTGTAGTCTCATCGTTCCCGTCCTTGCCTCCGTGGTTACGTCACCTTTCTCTCCTCTCTCTGTCTTTTCCTCCAGGTGCCAGTCTCAAAACTGCTTGTGACTCTCTCATAAGTTTCACGTGATTCCTGTTAGGGTCCACCAGGTGGTCTAGAATAAGTATCATCTCTCAAAATTCTCAAATTTGATTAATTCTTTTGCTATATGCAGTGTTTTTGTTGTTTAGTTAATAAACTGCGTTCGATTCTTTTGTGACCCCATGAGCTGTAGCCCACCAGGCTCCTCTCTGTCCATGGAACTCTCCAGGCAAGAATATTGGAGTGGGTAACCATTTCCTTCTCCAGGGGATCTTCCCAACCCGGGGGCCAAACCTGCATCTCCTGCTTTGTTGGCAGACTCTACCTTCTGAGTCCCAGGAAAGCCCCATATGCAGTGCCCTTATTGATGATCCTATTTCCAGCCATTACTTTTCTAGCTTAATATTGGGTTGGCCAAAATGTTCATTCAGGTTTTCCTATATGATGATATGGAAAAACCCAAACGAACTTTTTGGCTAACCCACTATTAAATTATTCCTCTTGAAGTATCATGTATTTATGTGATTTACAGTTTAACTTATTTCTCTGCTTGTATGTAACATCTGCAGACTCTCTAGGCCGTTTCTTCATTCTCTGATGCTTTTGACACCCAGTTTGTTGTTAATCTCTCCAGTACTGTTTCTGTTACAGTTATTGGCAGTTTTATTATCTGTCTGTAGACTCGTCCATCTCCAGTGTCTCTCAGTTCTTGACCTTCCTTTCTTCTGATGTGCTTTTCATCTGCCCCACATCTAGTCTTACGGTGGATCCTGTCATTGCCAATGACCGTGTACCTTCAGAGTCTCAGTTGAAAACATCCCATCCTGCAACCACTGCCTTTTATCTTTTCAGCTTATTCGCTTTAGGACTCAAACTCCCATAATACTTCACCCACCAGGATTTACAGTCTACCACTTTTTCTTGATTCCCATCACCTTCATCTTCTCACTTTTCTTATGCAGCTTAGATTACGTGATCCGTAATTAGAAATCTGTCCCTTGCATCTTCTGCTCTGAATTCCTTTGCCCCCTCCTTCCACTGGATTCATCTAGAAAATTCCCATGTGTTGTGAAACTAACTTTCCACCTACTCTGGTTAGGTGAATACAACTTGAGAAAGATGCATGCCCTGCTTACTGGTCTCACTTTGAATTCATAACCACTAAACAAGTGAACATTTAGTTGTGTTTTTCTAAAACCTGGCTGCGTGAAATACTAAGTGGTGGAACATATGAAATCACTGATGCCTTGCTCCCAGCCCCCCACGTTATGATTTAATTGTACTGGACCTTGGGGTTTTTCAAATATGCAGCATGTTTGGATACCATTACCCACCTCAACTGACCCCCTTCCATTTTCCTGGATGACTGCCATTTCTTCTCTCTTGAAACTTCTGATATTACTTTTCCCTATTCTGACTCTTTAAAGATCACCTTGCATCTGAGAAAATAGAAGAAATGCAGAGAGACCCCCTGCATGCTTCATTTCCATGTCTCCGTGGGTCTGTGCCCGTTTGCCCCTCTTCCCGCTGTTTGTGTGAATAAGCTTGTCCATACTGTGAACCAAGGCCGCGGCCTCCACTTGTGCCCAGGAATTCATCCCTTACGGCCTTTCAAGAACAACCTCCCAGAAAACGTCCACTATATTAGAGTTCTCAAAAACAAAAAACAACCACTAGGATATATGTCTCTCTATATGGAAATAAATTTATTTTAAAGAATTGGTTTGCTTGATTGTCGGGGACTGCCAAGACCAAAATCTGCTGGGCTGGCCAGCATGCTGGAGACACAGGAAGAGCTGATGTTGCAACTGGAGTCTGAAGGTGTCTGGAAGCAAAATTCTCTCTTTCTCCGGGGACCTTGCTCTTTTTCTCTTCATCCTTCAGCAGGTTGAATGAGGCCCACCCACTGCTTCACTCAAAGTCTACTGATTAAATTCTAATCATATATTTTTAAAAAATACCTTCACTGCAAGATCTAGACTGGGTACCATGTTTGTGACTGGGTACCGTGACCTAGCTACATACACACACACACCCTGTTCTGTCCCAGGCCCTCCCTGCTTTTCTCCATTGCGTCAGTCACACCGGCTGCCTTTGTATTCCTCAGCCAGATGTCCTCCTGCCTCGAGGCCTTTGCACATGCTGTCCCCTCTGTCTAGATCTCTTCCCCAACATAGATGCAGAGATGGCTCAGTTCTGTGTTTCCTTCACGTCCTTTTTGCTCATCCCTGAGCTCACTTGCACCCTTATCCACGTCACTCATATCCATAGCACTTATGACCTCACATAGGGTGTATCTGATGTATGCATTTATCTGCTGTCTTCCAAACTAGAATGTCAGCTCCAAGAGGTCCAGGATTTGGTTTTGTTCACTACTGTGTCCCTAACACACAGAACAGGGCCTACTGCAGAGTCTGCACTCACATACTGTTGAATGAAAGTTAACAACAAAAGCAATAAGCAGTATATGTTGTGGTTTATTTCAGACTCCTAAAATATACACATACAAATCAGTCCAGTAGTATTTTTATCTTAAAAGTAATGAAATAGCAATGCCATATGGAACCTGTTTATATTCTTACTACCAAAGTAGAATACTTTTGCTAACTAAATTAATTCTTCCTTCTGGAAAGAAAGATGTGAACTCATATTTTCTGATCTGTTTCATGCTAGTCCTAGCTAAGGGCTCAATACACTTTCGGATGGTGGTCTTAATCCACATTTTTGGAGTTGAGGACACTGGTATCACCATCAAACTCTCCCTCACACTCTAATCAGCAGGAGGATTATCCAGAATTTGAGCTCTCCCCGTCCCCCTCTTTCTCTAACCATGCCAAAGTGCAAATAGTTCTGCTTCAAGCAGCCTGCCTTAGCGGTGCACATGCATCTTATTATCTTGCCTCTCTTATCTGTCTTGTTCATTTATCTCAGGAAAATCACTTTCTTTTTTTCTCTTCCTGATACTATTTTATGAGAGCAAAATACTCTATTCATAGCAGAGAAGTGTGAAAGTAATTCTAGGGGCACATCTTCTGGAGGAAAGAGAAATCCGTAAACTTTGAAGTGGCATTAGCATTATCAGGAGTTACTGTCAATCAAGCTGAAACCCTTTAAGAACTGAGGCACACTCAGAACCTCTATTGAGATTTCTCTGTGGTGTTTTATGTCTAAGCTGTTTCCTGAGAACATGGAAGTGAGGTTTAAATAAAGCTCTATTTTTAATAATCAGAAAAAGAATATACACACATGAATCACTTTGTTGTATACCTGAAACTAATACAATATTATAAATCAACTATGCTTCAACTTAAAAAACAACAATCTCCTAACAGAAAAAAAAAGAAACTATTGCTTAATCCAGTAAAAACTATATATTTAGAAATCACTAGAACCGTTGTATTTCTTATTCTCTTTGTAGTATTCTCGATCTCTTTGTAGTCTAGCAAAGATGTGTATTTATTTAGAAGTGTATAATTACCACTTGTCTTTGTTTCTTTGGAGGCAGTGCTTTCTAAGTTGCAAATGGCTAATTTAAAACAAACTTTCTGGAAGCATAATCTATTTGGAGACTGAGAACTATCTATGTTCAATGTATAGATTATTGTGGTTTTTACCTCACTCTCATATTTGGCACTTCATTGGTTGAAATGATGACAATAAATGTTGATAGTAGAAAAGCTACTCCAGTTTTGAAGAAACCAGGTGGCCCCTGTGGGTGAAATATGGGGTGTGATTACAGTGTTTTGATTTTCCTGTTTGCTGCTTTTCTTTGCCCATGGTAGCTTTTAGTCTCATTTGTATCTTACAGTAGTTGTAAGGTTAATTGAATAAGAATTTAAATCCTATGAAATTAAAGAGAAATGTTTGTATTTAAAAGCAGGCTAAATGTATCTCTGATATGTTGTAGAAACCGATGATATCAACTGGGGTATGGATTGGATGAGATGGGAGGGGAAATAGAGCAGGTAACGTTTCAGANAGTAGTTGTAAGATTAATTGAATAAGAATTTAAATCCTATGAAATTAAAGAGAAATGTTTGTATTTAAAAGCAGGCTAAATCTGTCTCTGATATGTTGTAGAAACCGATGATATCAACTGGGGTATGGATTGGATGAGATGGGAGGGGAAATAGAGCAGGTAATGTTTCAGAGTTTAGAGAAAGACAGTTTTCATATTAACAGTAGTTTTTAAAAATTGAAATATAGTTGTTTTACAATATTGTGTTTCAAATATACAGCAAAGTGATTCAGTTATACATATTTTTCAGATTTTCCCCCCATTGAATACAATTCCCTGTGCTATACAGTAAATCCTGTTGTTTATCTATTTTATATATAGTGATGTATATCATATATTTGTCTTTCTGTCTTCACTCAGTATGATAATCTCCCAAGTCTATCCATGTTGCTGCAAATGGCAATATTTCATTCTTTTTTATGGCTGAATAATATTCTGTTGTATATACAAGATCTTCTTTATCCATTCATCTGCTGGTAGATACTTAGATTGTTTCCAGTAGTCTTAGCTATTGTAAACAGTGCTGCTATGAACACTGGGGTGCATTATGTCTTTTTAATTTGTTTTTATCTCTTCCAGATGTATGTACTCAGGAGTGCAATTGCAGTATCATATGGCAGCTCTATTAGTTTTTTCAGGAACCTCCACACTGTTTTCCATAGTAGCTTACCAATTATATTTCCACCAACCGTGTAGGAGGGCTCCTTTTTCTCCACACCCTCCCTGGCATTTATTATCTATAGACTTTTTGGTGATGCTATACTTTTTGATAATGACCACTGTGAGGTGATTTACCTTATTGTAGTTTTGATTTGCATTTCTGTAAATAATAGTGATGTCGAGCATATTTTCATGTGCCTGTTGGCCATCTGTGTGTCTTCTTCAGAGAAATATCTATTACTATTCAGGTCTCCTGTCAGTTTTTTGATTGGCTTGTGTGTTTCTTTTAATATTGAACTGTTTGGATATTTTGGAAATTAGCCTCTTGTCAGTCACATCATTTGGAGAAAATAGATTGTCTTTTTGTCTTATTTATGGTTTTCTTTTTTGTGCAAAAGCTTTTAAGTTTGATTAGGCCCCATTTGTTTATTTTTGCTTTAAATATTGCTAGAGTATATGTCTGAGAACGTTTTACCTATGTTTTCTTCTAGGAGTCTTATGGTGTCATATCTTATATTTAAGTCTTTAAACTATTTTGAGTTTATTTGTGTATGTGGTATAAAGAATTGTGCTAACTTTATTGATTTACATGAAGCTATGCAGTTTTCTCTGGTGATGTCCATGTGTAGAGTCTTCTCTTGTGTTGTTGGAAGAGGGTGTTTGCTATGACCAGTGTGTTCTCTTGGCAAAATTCTTTGCCCTGCTTCATTCTGTATTCCAAGGCCAAATTTGCCAGTTACCCAGATGTTTCTTGACTTCCTACTTTTGAATTCCAGTCCCCTATAATGAAAAGGACATCTTTTTTGGGTGTTCTAAAAGGTCTTGTAAGTCCTCATAGAACCGTTCAACTTCAGCTTCTTCATCATTACTGGTTGGGGCGAAGGCTTGGATTACTGTGATACTGAATGCTTTGCCTTGGAAACGAACAGAGATCATTTTTGAGATTGCATCCAAGTACTGCATTTCAGACTCTTGTTGACCATGATGGCTACTTTATTTCTTCTAAGGGATTCCTGCCCACAGTAGTAGATATAATGGTCATCTGAGTTAAATTCACCCATTCCAGTCCATTTTAGTTTGCTGACTCCTAGAATGTTGATGTTCACTCTTGCCATCTCCNCTGAATATTCCAGTTTCCAAAGGTATTATCAATTCTTTGATTGTGTTCCTTGTAGGTAATTATATGACAATAATTGTCAATTTCAGAGGAAAGAAACGATGCAGTTAAAACAAAATCAGAAAATGAATTTAAAAAGGAGTGTTCTTCCAAATCTCTCCCAGAGTCTTCTCTTACATTTGGGAGGGGCCTGGGTAGTGGCCCACCTCAAGCCCAAATGCCTGGATTGAGATCCCAGCTCCCACTTCTTAGCCATGGGATTTGGACAAGTTAGGTGGTTCCTTTCTATAAAGGGTGTGTGTTGGGGGGTGGCGGTGGGGGTTAACAATGCTAGTTCTTACCTCATGCCTACCACATTACCTTGTTCTAAAAATGAAATGAGCATTGCTTGAATTGGTCCCTGGCATGCTTGATAAGCAGCCCATAAATGTCAGTTATCATATTCTCCAGATTTTCTACAATGATCCTGAATGACACTGAAGATCAGAAGCATCTATATAAGTTATTTCATCTTTATTATTACTTCTCTGTTGTCTGTGGGAATGAAGGTACCATCAGCTGAGACTATGGTCACGAGGGTGGATTAAGCCTTTTGCTTGTCCTGGAAAGAAGGACTAATGGGCTGGTCCTCCCACATGGGGTTGTTGACTGGAAAAAAAAAAAGAGAGAGAGAGAGGGAGAATAAGGTTTTATTCGGCGGACAAACTGAAGACTTAGGCCCAGATCGCAGCCTCTCATATCTCTCTGCAGAAGTGCTCTCAAGAGGTAAGGGAGGAGCCAGGAAATATAGGAGTTTATGCAAAAATGCCAAGTAGTCAGCACGTCAAAAGATTATTGATAAAGAAAACCAGACATTTCCAGTTAATGAATTTGGTGCTTTCGTAAGTATGAGAAGATACAAGAGTCTGGGCTGACTGAAATCATTCCTTTGATGTGCACCTCAGGGCCAGTATCCTGCTTGTCTCCAGCCTGAATCCCCTCAGTCGCACAGCTTGGGGCGGGTGCAGGGGCTTAGGGCTTGATGCTAGAAACTTCTTTTGTTTACTGATACAGGCTCCTGATGAACAGAGACCGCTGAAAGATCAGAAATCTGTATTGAGCCAGGTCACAGGGGAGAGGGGAAGACGACCCGATGTCTACCTGCCTTGGAAGAGGAACTCTCTGGATTCATCATCTTCCTACTTGCAGGGATCAACTCTGCCCTGGAAGCATTCAGCAAGCCTTATTCCCTCAGGGCTGATAGGTGTCTGTCCCAGAGATACAAACAGAAATAAAACCTAGGCCTGCCCCAAGGAAACAGGCCTGACAGGGAGCAAGCAGACAGATGGCAACAAGGGGAGCAATCGTCACAACAGAAGATTTTCCTGAGGCAGGGGGTGTAGGGAAACTGCCTTCTGCTTCAGGAAGTCAAAGCTTTACCCAGGAGGGCGCCATTTAAAGCCACGTCTCTCAAATGGCCAAGAGGCAAGGAACTTTCTAGGGCCACGGAAATATTTTGTATCTCCAGCAACTGGGATGATGGAGACACTGGCGCACATGGTCATCCACATCCACGGACAGAAACTTGAAACGAATGTGCTTTATTTGATGTAAATTCACTGTCCATCAAGTCCATTAGGTAGAGAAGTCTGCAAGGGCAGGCGCCCTGTGGTCGTGTGAGCATGCTGCCTGGCGCTTGGTGGCCTCTCACAGCGGTTCTCTGCCCCACGAGAGCTGGAAGGCACCGAGGGGCAAGAGGACAGAAACTTTCTGTGTCCCCAGGAGCCGGCTCTCCCTGGCTGCCAGTTCTCAATCCTGCCTTTGTGCGGCCACCAGAAGCCGGGGCTGGGGCCAGCCTCTGAGGGAGGAGGAGCCTCGGCTCAATGCACAGATCCCGCTGGGCCTTAGGCAGCATAGGGAAGTCTTTTGGCTCATTTGTCTTGAAACACAGGAGCTCTGAGTCTGATTGCGGGCGTGATTGGTGGACCAGCTCCAAGCCTCGCAGGCTTGTTTGTGCTGTTGGTGGCTCCCATCTGCTGGGCTGTCTGCAGCCTCCTCTGGGCTGCTGCCCCTGATGCCAGAGTTCTCCGCCCCCCTCCCTCTTATTCCCCTCCCCCTCCCTCCTCTTTCAGAGGACCCGGTGGGGCAGGGCTGGCAGGAGGCCCTAGGGGAGAACTGAGAGGCCTGAGACTTACTAGGGTGTGTGTGTGGGTGTGTGTGTGTGTGTGTCGGTCTGCCTGCCTGTGTTTGGGTGGATCTGGGTGGACAGACAGCTCTTCAGCTGTCTGGTGGACAGATCTAAGTGTCTCCTCTCAGGGTAAAATTGCCAGATCAACTCTCCGATGCCCCATTAAACTGGACTTTCAGATACACTAGGAATCACCTTTAAATTTAAATGTCTCGAAGACCACATGAGATAACTTAGACTCCCAAAGCTATCTGTTATTTATCTGAAAGTCCAGTCTTGGAACACCCTGCTTTTTTAACCCGCTAAATGGAGCATCCGTGCTGGGGTGTGGTGGGAAACAGTGGGGAAAAGGAGAGGATGGGTTTCCTTTAAGGCTACATAGGACACAGCCTTCACCAGGGCGTCAGAATCCTGTCAGTATCGGCAGTGATCATGGCGATTGTAGGGCAGGTACAGGCAGCTTCTCTGCTGAGCTTCCATGGAGGTGAATATCCTGCCAGGAAAACCACATTGGCTGATGTCAGAAGGAATGAGCTGTGAAGATGCTTTGTTCTGTCTCCCACCCCCACCTCCTCCTCTTTGCCCCCCTTTTTCATCTCCCAGGCCCTGAAGCCCACAAGGTCGCCAAGTGGGAGTCACTGGGGATCGTGGGCATGGATGAAAGGCAAAGAGGGAAGGTTCGATGCTGCCCGCACATCACCTGTTTTCCCAGGTTCTCCCCTCATCCACTACCCACGTGGATCCCGCCCTGGTTAGAACTCCCACGGCCACGCTTCATTGGCACTTAACCCTCAAGGCAGGTACAAGAGAAGTTAGTGGAAAGTTACTTGCACATAAACGGATGGACGGATGATGAAACCCCAGGAAACCACGGCTCCTCCCCTGCGGGGGCACTGGGCCAGAGGCCAACCTGCTAGGCTTGGGATCTGCTTGTGGGCTCGCTACACACCCAGAGACCTTGGGCAAGTCACTGGGCATCTGTCCCATTCCTTCCCTTCTAAGTGGGATGCTGGCTGCCCTGTCACACACTTGCTGGGCTGTCAGGAGGGCAGGAATGAGTGAGCAGATGTAAAAATAATAGAAGCAGCTAAACACAAAGGCTCTGCATCCGTGTAAGCTTTTATTGTGGGCCAGTCTGGCCCCTGGGGCCTCCACTTAGAGAAATCCAACATGTGGATAACAGACACGCACATACACCATTACATGAGTCCAGGGCTGGAGTGTCCTGAAAATATAGTTCAGTCCACCGAACTGAAATGTGGTGCTCACACCTTACAAGGAAACCTCCAATACAGAACTGCTCTCCAGAAGGATGGCTCTGAACTGCGCCTGCGCAGGGCTGGCTAACTCAACTGTACTTGAGTTGCCTTCTAGAATGGAAGTCCGCTGGGGACCTGTCTACAGCCAGTTTGATTTTGGATTGTAAGAACCATGGTTTGGAGAAAACTGTCTTCCTGCCCCTTTAAGAACTCAAGTTCCTTCAAGTGCAGCTAAGCAGGAAGTGCCCCTACACCATCCTGAGGGCCTGTTTCACTTCCTTTCAAAGGTGTTTTCTTACTAAAGAAACCCCAAGTCCAAGGTCACATTTGATTTTTTTCAAATGCATACTCAGCTCCCATTTGTGTTGGTTTTATGAAGTTTTGGGGGGCAGGAAAGGGTACACATATATAGCTCTTTATATTTTTCAGTAGGCTTTATTTTTGAGAGCAGTTTTAGGTTCACAGCAAAACTGGGTGAAAGGCATGGAGATTTCCCATATACCCCTGCCCCCACCCACAGTAATACATAGCATCCCCCACCATCCCCATAAAGAATATTTTTAAAATCTATAAAAGATGAAAACATAAAATTATATTTTAAATATTTTAAAATAGAAAGGTATAGTACATGCTTCTGGGAAAAATGTAAATAATAGAGGATTGTCCATTTTCCTTTCCCAGAGGTAACCTCTATTCATGGTTCTTAAAATTCCCTTTTGGCAATTGTCTCAATACACCTCACTTTTTTTTATTGCACAGAGGAGATCATACACTATTTCTGAGGTTCTCTTTTATTCATGTAAGTATATTTTGGACATTCTTCCAGGATATTGTGAATAAACCTGCCCCAGTCTTTTTCTAACAGCCACATCATTTTCCACTGTTTGGGTATTCTATCCTATATTTAAGTGATCTCCTAATTAATATACACTTAGGTTGATTATAGGTTTTCCTCTTAGTGCTATGGGGAAAAGGTTATTAATATATATGTATATGGATGTAGATATCTCTCTCTGCGTGTGTCCAAATACAGCCATTGAAAACAGTTTTAACAGTGGAATCGCTAGCTCATGTTAGAAATGCTGGGAAACCCATTGGTACCTCTTTAAAGTTGAATTTATACTTCCCACCAGGACCTGAGAGAGCTGCTGCCCATTCTCCTTCCCTTGCATTCTGCCCAACCTCAGGTTGGGAGGTTTACCCCACTTTCTCACTTTGCAAGTCTGAAAGGGACACACACACACACACACACACACACACACACACACACACGAGGGTTCCTTATTTGATTTGCATCTGAAAGCTTCCTATGGAGGGGGCAGGGATCTCCTCACTTCAATTCTGGCTCAGTGAAAGGGGCTTCAAGACCAGACTGTGGAACCAGATGAGTCATTTGCCAAACTCTGCAGCCTCAGTTTTTTCATCTGTGAAATGAGCATCCTAAAACCAAGTTCTTGGGGTTAAGAGGACCCAACAGAGAGTATTTAGAACTACAAATGTTAGTGTGTTCCCATCAAAGCAAAGCAGACAACAAAATATGCCCCCAAATACAAAACTGATGTCAATTGACCTAGTCGAAACAACTTTTGCAGTATCTGAGGCCTCACCTTCTCCTTACTTGCTGCTCCTGTTTGAGGGAGGAAAATGCCAATCGGACACTGAAAATGAACACTGCAACTGTCACTTTAAATGGTTGGTTTCCCTCCCCAAGCATCCTCGGGCATGTTACATCTCTGAGCCTCAGTTTCTTCCACTGTAAGATGGATGTTTTGGGTGTTTGCTCTGCCTACCCAGCTAGATTGTTAGGAGAATGCTGGAACACGTGGGATAGTCCTCTGGGGATAAGCTTTGTATTGTTACTCTCAGCCATGAGTCCCCCAGCAGGGTAGATGGACAGCAGGCTCCCCTCAACTAACAAATGATTCTCGATCACCTATTCAATGCCAGGCTGGTCGAAGACACTCTGAGACTCTAAACACTGCATAGGGTACTGAGGGAAGGGAATCCTTCAACTTTATGGTATGCCTTTTGAGATCAAATTATATCCTATGAGGTTCAACAAGCAGCCCCCATTACCCCATACCCTAGCATCTAATAAGAAAAGACCTTCATGAGTCTACTTCATGAAAATATATTTGCCATGTTTTATCTTTAAAAATTTTCTCCTTTGGAAATGGTGTACACTCTGAATACTGTGGTACTGCTCAAGTGACAGCCAAGTTACCTGTAAGCAGGGATGGTGCTGACATGGTTTCTCCAGATCCTTCAATGTCATATAAAATCTCAGCTGGGTTTGTGCCTGGTGGGGAGAGTAATTCACCTGCTTGGAGGTTACAGTTAATCCCACCATGAGTGATTGGTATGGTCTGAATGTGTCCTCTCCAAAATTCTTGTGTTGAAATACAAGATGTCCTCAGTGTGATGGCATCAAGAGGTGGGGCCTTCATGAATGTTATTAGTTCCCTTATAACAGAGGACCCCCCCCCCCACACACACACAGAGCTCCCTAGCCTTTTTACCATTTGAAGCTACAATGAGAACTCCATGGCCCTGAAGAGGGCCTTCACCCAGTGATGCTGGCACTCTGATCTCAACATCCAGCCTGGAGAACTGTAGGAAGTAAATTTCTGTTGTTTGTAATCCACCCAGTCTGTGGTATTACTGGGCTAAGAGTTCTTTTCGAGGACCGCTAAAAGAGCCACACCATGTAAGGAACAGAGATACAATTAAAAGCACGTCTCATAGCATAATGGCTTCTCCATGGAGGAATCTGGCAGAGAACACCTTAGTCAAGTGATCAACATTAACATCCCCAACAACAGAACAAACCAGTACCACGTGCCTCCTGATGGGAGAGACTGAGAAGGCCACAACATCCCTTGTGTAGTATTCCTGCCAAAAAGGCAAAGCCCCAATCTAATCATGAGGAAACATCAGGCAAACCTAATTCAAGGGAAATTCCACAAAACAACTGGCTTGTCGTCTTCAAAAATATTCATGTCATGGAACACCAAAAGAGACTGAGGAAGTTCTAAATTAAAATACACTTGATGGGATATCACAACTAAATGTGATACATGCTCCTGGGTTGAAACCTGGATCAGAAAATAAAATGTTATAAGGATTGTCTCGGGCTAATTGGCAAAATGTGAATTAGGTCTGTAGCTAAGATAACAGCGTTGGAGCAATGTGAAATTTCCTAGTACTGATAATTGTCCAGTGGCTATGCTGGAGAAAGTCTTTGCTCTTAGTAAATGCACACCAATTATTTGGGGGTAAAAAGTGTCATATTTGCAAAGGGTTTAGGAGATAGATGACAGATAAAGAGTGAGAGAGTCAGAGAATGATAAAGCAAAATATTACCAGTGGGTGAATCTGGATGATGAGTAAACAGGAATTCTTCATTGTTTCTTCATTGTATTTTTGCAACTTTTCTGTAAGTCACCTTATTATCATAAACAAGTGGGACTGGTCCAAGGGGTCCATCAGAAGTAATAGAGACACCCCAAACACTTGGGAAATGCCAAAAGTTTCGAGGCTCCCTCCCAGGAACCAGGGACCAAGGCCAGCTACATTCTTTCATATGCAAAACCAGATCAAGTATTTTAGCTAAAAAAGTAAGGCATTTCTGCAAACATAGCCATAGAATACAAAATAGAAAATTCAGACATTAAAATACCTCCTCCTGGCCCAAACTAAAATTATGTCCCTGTCTGGATTGTAGACAGAAAAAGAGACTAAAGTCCAAATGTACGCTTACTCTCTGTGCCAAGGACCATAAGTAGTAAAATAAGCGTGGAGGGAGAGCGTGTGTATAAGTATGTTGGGTGAGCCACTTTCATGAATAAGGAATTCCCCATGGACTATACAATTCGTGGAATTCTCCAGGCCAGAATACTGGAGTGAGTAGCCTTTCCCTTCTCCAGGGGATCTTCCCAACCCAGGGATCGAACCCAGGTCTCCCACATTGCAGGCAGGTTCTTTACCAACTGAGCCACAAGGGAAGCCCCATCCTACAGTTAGTTATATTAATAATACTGCCCATAGATGACTGTGTTTCACAAGTGACTGAATTTGGTTCTTTGTCATCCTAGATCTCAAATCTTTCTTCTGAAGTATGCATTATCTGAGCTCTAGACACCTAAAACCATGCCTAGAGGACTGGGGCCTACAGTTTCAAGTCAGGAGTTAGTTTGTAGTCTTGGCTCAGCTAACCAGCTGAATACCCTTGGGCAGGTCACAAAAACTCTCTGTGCTGAGTTTCATCCTCTGGGAAAGATTGATTCCAGCACCTCATTCCTTTATCTGCATAAGGGTGCTTGAAGGATAAAATGACGCCAGAATGAGAAAATGCATTGATAAAGTGTAGAAACATCAGATAAATGTGAGTTGTATTACATAAGAATTACCGCAGCCCAGAATGTAAGGTGATACCTGTAAGCTGTTAGCCAGTCGTGTTAGTTTAATTTTTTTCCCAACTGTTGTCCAATATGCTGGTTCCCCTGCACTAGTGCCTAAACCTTTTTAGGTAATCTATTCTCTACTGTGGAATTTAGGCCATGCAGACAGCATGCAGGGGGAAGGAATAGATTAAATTTCCACAGCAGAGTTTTTCAGTGGTTTATCCGATATGTGTGTGCATGAGCGCTAAGTCTCTTCAGTCATGTCTGACTCTTTGTGACCCCATGGACTGTAGCCCGCCAGAATCCTCAGTCCATGGGATTCTCCAGGCAAGAATACCAGAGTGGGTAGCCATGCCCTTCTCCAGAGGATCTTCTGGACTCAGGAACGGAAGCGGGGTTTCCTGCATTGTAAGCGGATTCTTAACCATCTGAGCCACCAGGGAAGCCCAGATATACTGCTAGCCATCTCTTCCTTTCTGTCTCAGAAATCCTGCTGGAGACTTTTTCTAGTTCAAGAGACATCTCTTTTAGATAGACTCGGGTCCACAGACATTCAAGTGATCTCTGGAGAGAATCCATGAACTTAGATAAAAATCACATCTTTATCTGCATCAACCTCTAACCAAGTGTTAGCCTTTCCTTCAAGGGTAGGTGGAGGCACATCTCTTAGTCAGCTTCAACAACAGACGTTTTTTAAAATGTTTATTTATTTGGCTGCAGCGGGTCTTAGTTGTGGTATGTGGGATCTAGTTCCCTGACCAAGGATTGAACTCAGGCCTCCTGAACTGGTAGCGTGGACCACCAGGGAAGTCCAACAAAAGACATTTATTTCTCACAGTTTGGGAGGCTGGGGAGTCCACAGTCAAGGTGCTGGCAAATTCAGTGTCTGGTGAGAGCTCACTTCCTGGCTTATAGACATCCGCCTTCATTCAAACATTCTGTCCTTAACAGCAAGGAACCCCTGTTATCAGCAGTTCCTGAGATTGTGGCAACAACAGAAATCACAGGTGTTTTTATACGTGTCCACACTTTGCAGATTATCTACACACTCATCTCCAGTTTGAATTATGCTGTGTGTGTGACTTCCTCCTAAACTGTGTTATTTAATGCAGAAAGAAGCATGTATATCACTACATCACAATGCTTACAACCCTTGCGGTAACTGTATGGAAATGGAACTGCTTTCACTCGTGGTCCCAGGTTTTTTGTTTTCTGCATTTATATAATTCTGAGAGTCTAGAGGTTTCCTCAGTTTGCCCTGGCACAAAAAGAGTTAAGAACCCCTGAAGCTTACCCCACCCTGACTCCCCTCCCATTTCCTCAGAACCAGACCCTGGGGAATGAGGAAATGGGACTAGATTCACTTTTCTTCTTTTTTTTTTTTTTCATTTAAAAAATTGAGTTACAATTCACATAACATTAAACATTTAAAAGTGAACAATTCAGTGGCATTTAGCACATTCACAGCCTGGTGCAATCACTGCCTCTAATTAGTTCCCAAACATTTTCATCACCCTAAAAGGAAACCTTGGACCTGTTAAGTCACCACTCCCTTTTCCTCCCTCCCCAGTTCCTTGGCAACTTCTAATCTTTCTCTTTCCATGGAGTTGTCTCTTCTGGATGGTTCACATAAATGGAATCATACAATACATGGTCTTCCGTATCTGGCTTCTTAGCAAGTTTTCAAGGGCCTTCCATGTGGCAGCATGCAGCAGTGCTTCATTCCCTTTTATGGCTAAATAATATTCCACCATGTGGCTAGACCACATTTCATTTATCCATTCATCCACTGAGGGACATTTGGACCGTTCCCAGCTTTTGGCAATTGGAATAGTGCTGCTGTGAACCAGCGTACAAGTATTCAGCTCTTTGGGGCACATACCTAGAAGTAGAATTGCTGGGTTGTATGAACATTACCTATTTACCTCTGAATATGATTAACTTTTAAATATTTAGTCAAATCTATTTGCTAAAGTGAGATTTGGTCATTGTGGTGTCTAGGAATCCCGATTGTCCATATCATCTTGACCTTCTCAGACATTTCATTCCTGTCTAAAAATGATGTGGCATAAAGCTGGAACTCAGCTCTCTCTTTCCTGGTGCTTTCATTTGCTCCATGTGTTGCCTTTCCTCCTCATCTTCTTGCTTTGATGGAGATGATGCCTATGAGGTTCTTTCCCTGGGAAGGCTCCAGGGAGACTTGGGGAAGTGGGTGGAGATGCTGGGAAAGGCTTGTTCCTTAATTGGCCTTGGTATGTGCCAGTCAGTTCTGATGCACAAGTAGGCCGATCACTGCAGGCATCCCGCGAACAAGAAAAATTACGTGGCAGAAAAGAAGGGAAGAGAGCTGGCATATGCATTGGGCATAGCTCCTTGAAAAAAGGCGGTGACTACCTCAGGCCACCAGCTCCAAGTACAACTTTGAAGCTTAGCAGAGGAGGGAGAGGCTGAACCATCTCATGTATACACTCAAACCTCTGCACACCTGGGCAGCTGAGTGGTCAAGATGAAGAGAGAGCATTCCAGGCAGAGAAAGAAACAGATGAGTCAGTGGACCCCAGGAAAAGCCAGGGGCATTGGGAGCACAGAGGGAATGAGAACAAGAGAGGCAGGACTGGCTCCATAACTTGGGGACACAGTGCAGAATGAAAACATGGGGCCCTTGGTTCAAAATTATGAAGACTTTCAAGATGGCGGTGGCAGAGCGTTAAGCGAAGCACAGTGCCTCTGTGAGTGTGAGCCCTCGTGCAACAGCACACATCACAGGCCCCAAAAATCCAGCCTAGGGGAGGAGCAATGGTAAGTCATCCAAGAAGCCTGATTAGGGCCCATGTGAGGTGTCCCCCCAAATTTGGGCCACCTGTCCATTGCCCAGCTCAGCTTCATTTCTCTCACTATAAAGCCATTAGCCACCTTCTGCTGATGTGGGAACTATATTCTATAAAAAAGCTTTGACATCCTTCAAAGAAGCACATTAAAATATGTGAACACTTCCTACTTGCTAATGATAATTCGACTTCACAGTGGAATAAAGTTTCATTTTTAATACAGGAGGCCATGGACTGTACGTAATGCATGCCTCCCCTTTCAATATGTTATTTGACCTAATTTTTTTTAACCATCATAATATGAACGACTGTGGGGAAAAATATTAAAGTAGTGAAAAGCTGTGTGAAACTGTCAGTGTTTATGATAAAGAATCCTCATTACCACGGCTGTGTCAGGCTGTGTCGGAGGAGGCAAAGAGCAGATTGGGTTACTGTAACAAAATCATTTGAAAATTGGAGCAGGCAAATTTTTAATTGATATGATCTATGACTATGATATGTATGCTTCAGTGTTATAGTGCTGGAAACCCTGGATGGTTTCCTGCAATGGAACAGAACTCTACCCTGAAGCGGCCTACAGAACGACAATGAAAGGCCTTAGGGTAGGTTTTTAGAAAAGTGTTGTGTTTCAGTGAGGCAGTTTCTGAGCCAGCTAGTCTGAGTTCATATGTGGCCTCAGGCTTTCACTGTGTGGTTTGGGGTAAGTTATCTGATTTCTCCAAGACTCTTTCATTGGCAAAATGGGGAATCTTAGGGTGCCTCTGTCAGAGATGTGTGCAAGGATTTGGGGAGATACATGGAAAGCTCCCCTGTTTATGGCGAGCCCTCAAAAGACTCTTGGCTATTATTATGGGCATGACTACTGCTGTTGGTTTTGTTGTGCTGGTTCTGGCTGTTGTTTTTGTTATTATTATACCCTCTGGCCCCTGCCTGCCCCACAACTTTATTTCCTGTCAGTTTTTCCCATTCAATGCAACCCCAGGCAAAAATCCTTGTCCCCTGCGCGAACTGGAAAGGTCTCTGCATTCTTATTGTTGCCCTTGCTGTGAGGAGGCCAAGTAACCACTTGGAGGGGATGTTGTAGAGGCAAATTCAAGCCACAGAAAGGAACTGGGCGGAATGAGATCCCCTGGAAAGTTCCCCTCGGCTTGAAGATTCCATCAGATCAACAAAGCGGATAGGGAAGTTAGCAGCCCCCTGGCCGACCTTCTCAAGAGTGTTCTCCGACTCTTCTCTGGCAACATCCCCTCCTTTTCAGCCTCTCGCTGGGGACGCCTTTGGTTCCCTCGCACTGAGTGCAACATGGAGCCACCCATGCTGGGGACTCCGGTAGAGATAGGCCTCCGTGGAGGGGAATGTAGACACGGTAGACAGACCTTGGGAGATAATCTCCAGCAAATTACTTAGATTCCCTGAGTCTCAGCTTCTTTAGCAGTAAAATGGGCATATTAGTAGCCCCTGTGCAGGGTGAGAATTAAATCAGATGTTATACACAAAGGGCTTTTAACCAAGGATCCAACATACATAGCGAGATCACTAAATATATCCTCCATGTCATCACGGTGGGGTGGGGGTGGGGGCTTGGGCTGTGTCTGTAAGGGGATTTGGATGAACAGATGCAGCTTGCGGAGCAACAGGGGAAGGTGGACTGAGGCAGGTGGGGGCAGATGGCAGGAGGCCCCGAAGCATGGACCAAGTGACCTGGGCCTCAGAAAGCAAAGAGTTGGGAGCCCCTGCTTCATCTCCATTCCTTTTCCTCTTCTCTGGTCAGTGCTGTGTGCAAAATCGCTTAAAAATAATAGGATGAATTTTCCCAAACTCAACAGACTTCAAGGCCTGTTTCTCCAGCTTTGGAAATTAGCTCCAAATCTGTGTCTGGCCCGCCCCGGAAAGCAACATGAAACACAGCGTGCCCTGACACCGCTTCCTGGTTCCACCGGGCACGGACTTGGAGCTGGCCACCTTCCAGGGCAAGCTCTCTCTCGGCACGGTCTGCACGGGGTCTATGGCCCCCAGGATGAGGAAGGCAGGGCCAGGGCCGGGTGGGCTGTCTCCTCAGCTTTTGCTGGAGAGCGCCGAGCACACCCTGCTTGCTGTTCTTTGGTCCGACCAAACCACGAGCCTTTTTTGAGACCTCCCGTCTTCAGTGGTGGCCCAGCACATGCTAACACAGTTACAAGACAGCAGCTTCTAGGAAGCAGGAACGACCCCCTGACGTCTAAAACATCAATACTGAAAGGACTGAAGCGAAGAAAGCACCGTGGCCTGAGTCACAGGGGCAGAGTGGAGTTGAGTCAGGCGCAAGGGCCCTCTGCACTGAAGCCAGTTAGTCCCAGGTCGTCCTTCACTGTTAATTAAGCAACTACTACATAACCAGGCATTGTGGGGAACAAGACAGCTTGCCCCACACTCTTCCTGATGGGTCTCAGGTGCAGACTTGGGGTCTGGGGCTGAAGAATTTTCTCAGCTTAAGTACCACAGAGTTACTACTGGTTGAGTTTTCACAGCCCTGGATCTCTAAGCCTCAGTTTCCCCACCTGTAAATCTCTCCTCATGGAAAGTCCCTGGGCAAGAAAGGTGAAAACGCATGTAAAGCCCCTATGACAATGCCTGCTGGAATTATTTTTTATTGGCTGAAAAATTAGCAAAAGATCTCACGAAAATCTCAGTCAACTGGTCCTTTACAAGACAAAGAACTAATACAAAATGTGCAGTCAATTCCAAACACTAAGCATTTTTTTTTCCTCAACCTTCCATCCTAAATAATAATAATATAAAGCAAATCAATAACAACAGTGTCACACACTGTCTCAAGCATTTTGGTCTCCCAGTAACCCTGAGAGGTTAAGGACTGACCAAGCCCATTTCGCAGACTAGAAAACACAGAAAAATTCATTCACAGGCCAAGGTCACACAACTCTGAGGAATATTCCTTGAGTTCACATTTGCTTCCATCTGCCTCCTGCTGCCCCTTCCATTCTTTCTAGCACCCCAGGCAAGTCAGGATGTCAGGGCCAACACCAGGCCCTCTCTTCCTTTTAGAGAGCCGCCTCCCCTACTTTCCCTTCCTTTCTATCGGTATCTAAACAAACAGGCAGCAGGAAAGCTGCCATTATCTAACTGGAAAAATGCTCCCGGCTTCTGCAGACTTCTACTCCTGCATTGCCTCTGCAAGGCCTATCCCTCTCTGAGGAAAAGGTCTCAGGGAGAAGCGAGGAGCCTTAGTGGCGTCCCCTTGTGATCGGGAGACTGAGGAGGAAATAAGTGATTTTTGACAGCGGCTGGGTGAGCGGAACTGGACTCTCCAGACCCCAGAGAAATGGTGTTGGCACGAAGCAGCTGCCACTGAAAAGGGCCCCAAATCCACCCTGAGTTTCCACGATGAAGTGGACTCACCAACCAGTCAACTAGGGGAAGGTCAGAGGGACGTGGAACCAGAGAGATGACATCCTGTGCCCGCCTGAAGGCTCAGTGCCCTCAGTTCCGGAGCAGAATGGCTGCCCGCCGAGCAGAGCAGGAACTGGGGAACCAGACGGTCATCTGCCCCCCATCACGAAGAAGGAAGTCTAGTGGACGAAGAAATGGGGAAGTCGAGGTGCTCCTGCAGTGGCTGTTAAGAGTCTATATAACAATTGATTTTAATCCCCAGTGAGACAAAAGCCTCTGCAATAAACGAGATTAACAAGAGGTTTCTAGAAACATTTTCTGAGGGAGGAGTAGGGGAGCACTGCGCTGCTAACTGTTTTATCTGAAAACCCAACCTGGCTTTTTCCCCCTTCACAGGCCTAGGGCAGCCCCACCCCCATGGTATTTGTAACTTGTTTCAGCCGCAAGGGGCGGGGGTCCCTCGTGTTCACGGAGTCAGGTGCCATTTTGAAAACTGCTCCACTCTACCTCGAGCTCCCATGTTTCCGGATGTAACTCAGATACGCACCTCAAAATGGAATCCTGCTCAAAAGACTCCCTTCGAAATACAGAGTTCGCCTTTTCAATTTAATATTGATTGGCCTCCTTAGCGATCACTTTTATAATTTAGGGAAATAAGGAACAGGAAAGTAACGGAACTTCCCCCTGGTCCGGCAGCAAGTCAATAGCAGAGCTTGAACTTGAGACTTAATTTTTCTAAGAGAGAGGCGACGTACTCAATAAACCCCCGAAAAATTCACCACCAACTCGCAAGTATTCCAGTTATTTGGTTTGGGTGCCCACCACAATTACAGCATTGAAAAAAATAGGCGTGTTTCAGTGAGAAAATTTTCCTTTAAAAAATCACTTAAGGGTGCTTTACTTCCCAGTCAAGTCTAGGAGAATGCTAGTGAGACAAAGAGGGCCAGGGTGGGGTAGGGCTTCCACTGGTCTGAAAGCTGAGTCACAGGAATCGCAGCCCTGCAAGTGGGCGAGGCCGCGAGGCGAGGCATACTGCACCCCGGCTGGGGGATGTCTGCCACGGACAAAGGCAGTTTCACAGTAAAGGAATGCCTGTCCCGCTAGGTACCACCCAGGCCCTTAGTTATCACGTTCGGATTCCCAAGGGCCGGTTTTCGTGGCCGCTGCAAAAATCCACGCAGCTAGAACCGACATAAAGGGGTGGGGGATACGTTACGAAAGAAGTGCGGCGGGGATGGGGCGCTTTACGCGCTTTATTTTGCCGCCCTCGTCGTGGCTTGGTGCATGGGTGGACGCGGGCCCCCCCCTCCGCCAAACGCCATGCAGGCCCCGGACGCCGTTCCGGAGACGAAACCCGGCGTGAAGGAGTTAAGCTGTCTCTTATACACATCTAGATGTGTATAAGAGACAGGAAATAAACAATGCATCCACGGCTCCTTAGATGTGTATTCCGCAGGGACTTGCTTGTCTGTGTGTGATTTTCAGCTCTCTGGGAGCTTTTAGAAGTACCATCCAGCCCTTGGGATGTCATGCGGGTTCTTGGAGAGCCTATTATTTATAAACTAGGGTACTTGTTGTGTGTGGTTTGTTATCTGTGACTGATGTGATGTGGACCACAGTCCCTATTCCCAAATATTTCCTGAGTCCAGATTAGTGAGTTAGTAATGGGGAACAGACATGCCCACTCTATACCTCAGATAAATACAACAGGATGNGCGAAAAGGCTGCTGCTCGGGAGCATGGGGAATGCCAGACCGTTCAGATGGGTAACGGGGTCGGGAATTCGGTGATTTTTAAATATGCTTTTTTAAAACTGGCTTTTTGCTATTGCCGTTTGGAAGGAACAGTTTTTTTCTCTTTCCTACCCTCAAAGGCATTCTGCATAGCCTCTTAGGCGGTGATGAATCAGGAATAGAAAGATCCTTTGTTCCAATTCACATCCACCCAAGCCCGGAGCTTCAGACTCAAGTTATTTCTCTCGCCTCCGGTGGCTTCGTGGGCTGTATATAGGGCTGCGGGGCTATATTATGAAGTCTGGAAAACCTCCTCCTTGCAGGGGGACGTGTGCTCATAAATGGAGATCCTAATCGATCTAGCTTTGTGTGCGGCTGGCTGCATTGTTGGCGAGGGGGAGGAAGCGGGGAGGGCGGTGGTCGGTGGCGCCCAGCCGCAGCTGCCGCCTTTGTGAGAAGAAAAGAAAGCCGCACGGCTCGCATCTTTGGGGAAGAGGCCAAGTATAGAAAAAAACATTTTGTGCAGCCTTGGCTTCATTTTCAGAAATCTTACTCGATTTTCTTCCCCTTAAACTTGAAATGACTTCACTTTTATGTTGAAACGCCGCCATAAATCGGCGGTGATTAATTTCACGCTTGCGAGAGATTCCGCCTCCTAACGTGGGCGGTCTTCCCAATTTGGCCCCTCGCGTTTTGAAATCCTAAAGGCAGCGGGAAAGCGCTCTTTTTTTTTCCCCTGTAGAAAGAGGAAGATGTTTATCCCTGAATGAAAGTGGAAGGAGTTAAAAGTGCGTCTTCAGGCAGGAGACAGGAAGGCAGAACGCGTTTTCTGAGCCCAGAAAGACGAGTGGGTAGGTGGCTCACCCTCAACCTCTTGGCTTTGTACCTGCAGCGCCCTCTGCAACCATGTCTGACAAACCCGATATGGCTGAGATTGAGAAGTTCGATAAGTCGAAATTGAAGAAAACGGAAACGCAAGAGAAAAATCCACTGCCTTCGAAAGAAAGTAAGCCACCCCCCCTTCTTTCG
>SJYW01053633.1:405454-458472 GCA_006410735.1 Raphicerus campestris
GTGGTTGGCTGGTCCAACAGCAGGAAGGTCAGCCCTCCTTCACAGGTGCTGCTGAGCGCCATGCCTCCCACCACACTGTCTTTACCTTGCTGCTTTGTACCGTGCATGCGAGCAAGTGTGAGGAGCGGGGTGGGTGCTGGCAGCGCAGCAGGAGCGCGGGCTTCCTTGCCCCCAGGGCAGCAGCATCCTGCGTGCCCAGGGCCGCCAGTCCCTGCAGGGCCCCCATTTTTCTACATGTAGCCATGGAAGTTGAGAGAGGATTAGAAACGTTTAGAAAAAGATTTTTCTCAACTATGATCTTCAGTAAATTTGGCACAGTCTGTAATTTCTATGTAATTCATGCTTAAAATAGCCTGTATTTCATCTTTAAACACATTTTGTTTTCACCAGAATGTTTTTTTTACCAATTATCAAAGACTCTCTCAACAAGAGTATAGGTTTCTTAATTTTGTGATGGTAACAACTGACATAAATTCAGTTAATTATGGTGATAGCTACATCAAATGTATATAGCATAATTATCTTGAGTATTTTATTACCTGAGGAATTAGTTTTAATTTTTAGTTGTACAGTGCCACCTAGTGGGTCTGTGGTATAAGAACACCTTCGTATTTTCTTCAGATTTCCAGGTTGGGCGTAATTAGTTTATAGGTATAGTTATAGGCAGCTTAAGGGCTTCTCTGGTGGCTCAGCTAGTAAAGAATCTGCCTGCAATGCGGGAGACCTGGAGTCGATCCCTGGGTTGGGAAGATCCCCTGGAGGAGGGCATGGCAACCCACTCCAGTATTCTGGCCTGGAAAATTCCATGGACTGTATATGTATAGTTCACAGGGTCACAAGGAGTTGGACACAACTGAGTGACTTTCACGTTTTCATAGGCAGCTTAAAGGTGTAGGCAGCTATAATAGCTACCTTCTGTTATTTATCACCTTGCTAAAACAAAGAGTCTATATGGAAAGACTTGCATATTCAGACTTTGGTTATAGAGATGCCCAAACAAAAGTACCTAGGCCATAAACTTTATCAGAAATCGTCGTGTCAGATCTTTCTCAGTTGTGCTTCATTTCTTTGGGCGTTCATTTTTGTTGTTGTTTTGGGTTACAGTCTGTGCACACTTTAATGTTGCTTTTATTAATGATGGTTTCCCAAGTAGTCTTTCTGCTCCTACATTGCTCTTTTATTGCGTGTTTGCGTGTTTCCTGCCTTTCCGTCCCATTGGACTATATACCCCGCCAAGGCACACGGCACACCCAGCACTGAGTGTACAGATGGTAAAGAGAATGGCAGGAACGCTTGGGGACTGATGATATCTAAATATAGGAAAACTTTAAAAGTTGTAATAGCAGTGCCAAAGAGTTGTTGATTGACTCATTTTGTTGTCTGCTCCTTTTACATGGAATAATATTCAAAACCTTTAATGCTGAACCTCATTTCTCCGTGAATTACATTCTTTCTTGTGGTCCAAATGGACTGTGGTGTTATATATGCATACAAAGGAGATATCTTTTATTCAACTAAAGGATCTTAGTTAAAATTAGTACCAATAAAGTATTTGGCATAACCCTGGTAGATCAAAGCTACAAACTAAGGGTTTAGATACTATTCTCCTCTGTCTTCCTTTTCCCAGCATCACCATCAGTTTCGTGTTATGTAAACTCAGGCCACACAGGACCAGAGCCAAATGAGGGTTTTAGAGTGAGGCTCTCCATCCCTTCACTTTTTTCCATTTAAGAAAAGAACAGAAAAGAAAGAGCAGGCAGGAATATACTAGAGTCCAAAAGAGTAAAAAACACACTTATAAACAAAATTGCAAAATCTGAAAATATTTCTGAGATAAGTGTAATATAATGTCCTTATTAAGAAGAAACCTAGGACTTTTGGGAAAGTAATTTGATTTTTTTTTTAAAAGCTGTATACACTGAAGTTGAACTGAGAATACAAGTGAGATTAGCTGTTTATGAGCTCATGCATGCTACTGTAGAGCAGATAAGCAGACATCTGGAGAAAGCAAGGAAAGTCTGTGATGGCTCTCAGCACAGCCTGAGAGGCATGTAGCAAGACGGTGTGATGTGGAAACCCTTGTGCGGTGCCCAGAAAGAAAATGTAAACAGTCTAAAAGCTTTTAACATTCTTTACTGTCACCTCAGTTGTCTGCAGTCCTTCCCTTCCCTATCCATCATTCAGTTTCCAAAAGAGCGAAAATTGGAGAAAAATGCACGCGTGTTTCACAGCCTCGATACAGTCATTACTCAATTCCAGTTTGTGACGAGACATTCATTTTCAGTTCTGCAAGTTTGAATCTGCCCAGTCTGGAATGCTTAGATGGTAGCTGCCGACAATTTCACAGTAATTTTTGGTTGGGCTTGCCTTTGAGTAAATCACATCAGGAAAAATAAGGTTAATTTCCATTACCTCTGCTTTGTCTAGCAAATAATTGCATCAGATTTTGTTCCTAAAGTGTTTCAGCGAGTTGATGATAGACTGAACTCTTTGAAGATGATAAAGGGATGAGAGAAGTACTCTTGGCTGGAGTTTATGTATGTCGCAGGCTTTAACCCTGGTGTAACTCTTGAAAGCAGCTCCTCATCTCTGAGGTGGAAGCCGTAGACCTCAGCAGCACCCAGAGAATGACTGATGATTGGGTTTTTGACCCAGATAAATGCTACCTTATCATTACATTTTTGTTGTCTTTCGCGTCTGATTCTGATTCTGCATTCATTGGCCTAAACCTGTCTTTTTTTTTAATTGGAGTATAGCTGCTTTACAATGTTCTGTTAGTTTCTGCTGTAGAGAAACTATTATATCTAGTTGAAGACAACACACATCCATCGCTTTTTGCCTTTCAGACAAACAGTGTAGATGAGAACGTGTTGTATGGGGCTATGTTTGAATGCATATATACTAGACATTCCTTGAGTGTATGCCAGGACTTCCCTGGTGGTCAGATAGTAAAGAATCCTGCAACGCAAGAGACATGGATTTGATCCCTGGGTTGGGAAGATCCTCTTGAGGAGGGCATGGTGACCCAGTCCAGTATTCTTGCCTGGAGAATCCCCATGGACAGAGGAGCCTGGAAGACTACAGACTGTGGGGTTGCATAGAGTCGGAAATGAGTGACTAAGGATAGCACATGTGTGTGCAAATCAAACTTATAGAACAATTTTAAGATCTAGTGTGCCTCTCAACTTTTTTAACCATCAGATGGTATCGAAATCTCCTGAAAGGTAGATTCCATGTCTTCTAAATCATTTTTACAATAACATTTCATAGTAACAAATGAGCTAACTTAAATATTTATATGAATAAATGCCTTTAAAAACTCAAGCCTACCTCAAACTTATCAAACTCTTACCCTCCTGTTATATATACACACTCTCTTGAGCTGAGTGGTTTTAAGAGAGGAAAGGTTGTTCTGTACAGATATGACAACAGTTAGATACCTTTTCTCCAATAATTTTATGCCAGGCTTAATACTCTGTATTGCACACGGCCTCCTAATTTTGTGGGGCTTCCTTGCTGGCTCAGATGGTGAAGAATCTGCTGCAATGTAGGACACCTGGGTTCGATCTCTGGGTCAGGACGATCTCCTGGAAAAGTATTCTTGCTGGAGGATTCCTTGGACAGAGGAGCCTGGTGGACTACAGTGCACGGGTTGGCAGAGTCAGACACAACTGAGAGACTAACACTTTCACTTTTTCTTCATTGAATCCCTCTCACAACCTGACCAGTCGGACACCAAAGCCATACCCATGCTACAGGCCAGGAGAGACCAGAAACAGGAAGATTCAGTCCATCTCCTGGCTTCCTTGAAGCAAGAGGTGGGAGAGGACAGTGCCTACTGATTCTAAATGTATTTTTTATCCTTTCCCTGATTCTTTTATGTATTACACTCTCTGTTTTTTTCCTGCTCTGAGGTCTCAAAACTCATTTCTGAAACCTCAGCAGATTAGCTTCCACACTGGACATCTGGTCAGGGACAGCTGTAGATCTCTCCTCTCTCTCTCTCTTCTTCCCTAAGAAAATGGCAGAAAATGGCCTTATGACCTCACCTCATCGCCACCTTCCTCCTGCTCTTCAAGTCTCCATTAAGCAGCAGTCTGCTTTATTTACATCTGTTTCTTTAAAGAAAAACTTAGTTGATGTGCCAAACCCTGTATTGTCAAGCTTTTCTAGAAATGTTATCTTTAAGGAGATTTATAAAAACAAGAAGAGTCTTTGTGGTTTTGTTCTGAAAGCTGCAAGTGCTGAGAAATAAGGCAGACTTCCAGTGCTGAGCTTTTCCACTTTCGAGGTGTAAAGGACGTGTAGTGGGTTCTACACATGCTTATGAGGAAGAAGCCGTAGGAATATTTATTCTTTTTGTTCTGGCAAAGCATGACCCACTGCATTGAGAGTACTTCCCTTCATGAGACATTTTGTCATGAGCTAAAGAAACAGAAAAGGCAGGCTCAGCCTCTTTGCCTAAATAAGTGAAAATCACTGCAGATTTCTTCTGAGAGTTGCCATTTTGAAGAAACATTCTGTATATTGGGTGGAATTATCTAAGCAGTATGCTGATCTGCAAACTACTGATTTTAAAATCAGACCTAGCTCCCTTCTTTATTTATAGTTAATGAACAAACTTAGCGAGATATGTGATACATGGTATCCAGGACATTTTCAACATAAGTTTTATTAAGCATTATTGTTGTTTAGTCGCTACGTTGTGTTCAACTCTTAGCAACCCCATGGACTGTAGTACTCCAGGCTTTCCTGTACTTCACCGTCTCCCGGAGTTTGCTCAGACTCATGTCCATTGAGTCAGTGATGCCATCCAACCATCTCATCCTCTATTGTCCCCTTCTCCTCCTGCCTTCAATCTTTCCCAGCATCAGGGTCTTTTCCAGTGAGTTGGCTCTTTGCATCAGGTGGCCAAAATATTGGAGCTTCAGCTTCATCATCAGTTCTTCCAATGAATATTCAGGGTACTATCACTGTATTTTATTTTTCTCTTTCTGTCTTCACATACATTGGTTGTGGTGTTGTTGTTGTGTTAGTCGCTCAGTCGTGCCTGACTCTTTGCGACCCCATGGACTGCAACCCACCAGGTTCCTCTGTCCATGAGATTTTCCAGGCAAGGACACNACGCTTGGGGACTGATGATATCTAAATATAGGAAAACTTTAAAAGTTGTAATAGCAGTGCCAAAGAGTTGTTGATTGACTCATTTTGTTGTCTGCTCCTTTTACATGGAATAATATTCAAAACCTTTAATGCTGAACCTCATTTCTCCGTGAATTACATTCTTTCTTGTGGTCCAAATGGACTGTGGTGTTATATATGCATACAAAGGAGATATCTTTTATTCAACTAAAGGATCTTAGTTAAAATTAGTACCAATAAAGTATTTGGCATAACCCTGGTAGATCAAAGCTACAAACTAAGGGTTTAGATACTATTCTCCTCTGTCTTCCTTTTCCCAGCATCACCATCAGTTTCGTGTTATATAAACTCAGGCCACACAGGACCAGAGCCAAATGAGGGTTTTAGAGTGAGGCTCTCCATCCCTTCACTTTTTTCCATTTAAGAAAAGAACAGAAAAGAAAGAGCAGGCAGGAATATACTAGAGTCCAAAAGAGTAAAAAACACACTTATAAACAAAATTGCAAAATCTGAAAATATTTCTGAGATAAGTGTAATATAATGTCCTTATTAAGAAGAAACCTAGGACTTTTGGGAAAGTAATTTGATTTTTTTTTTTAAAGCTGTATACACTGAAGTTGAACTGAGAATACAAGTGAGATTAGCTGTTTATGAGCTCATGCATGCTACTGTAGAGCAGATAAGCAGACATCTGGAGAAAGCAAGGAAAGTCTGTGATGGCTCTCAGCACAGCCTGAGAGGCATGAAGCAAGACGGTGTGATGTGGAAACCCTTGTGCGGTGCCCAGAAAGAAAATGTAAACAGTCTAAAAGCTTTTAACATTCTTTACTGTCACCTCAGTTGTCTGCAGTCCTTCCCTTCCCTATCCATCATTCAGTTTCCAAAAGAGCGAAAATTGGAGAAAAATGCACCCGTGTTTCACAGCCTCGATACAGTCATTACTCAATTCCAGTTTGTGACGAGACATTCATTTTCAGTTCTGCAAGTTTGAATCTGCCCAGTCTGGAATGCTTAGATGGTAGCTGCTGACAATTTCACAGTAATTTTTGGTTGGGCTTGCCTTTGAGTAAATCACATCAGGAAAAATAAGGTTAATTTCCATTACCTCTGCTTTGTCTAGCAAATAATTGCATCAGATTTTGTTCCTAAAGTGTCTCAGCGAGTTGATGATAGACTGAACTCTTTGAAGATGATAAAGGGATGAGAGAAGTACTCTTGGCTGGAGTTTATGTATGTCGCAGGCTTTAACCCTGGTGTAACTCTTGAAAGCAGCTCCTCATCTCTGAGGTGGAAGCCGTAGACCTCAGCAGTACCCAGAGAATGACTGATGATTGGGTTTTTGACCCAGATAAATGCTACCTTATCATTACATTTTTGTTGTCTTTCGCGTCTGATTCTGATTCTGCATTCATTGGCCTAAACCTGTGTCTTTTTTTTTTTAATTGGAGTATAGCTGCTTTACAATGTTCTGTTAGTTTCTGCTGTAGAGAAACTATTATATCTAGTTGAAGACAACACACATCCATCGCTTTTTGCCTTTCAGACAAACAGTGTAGATGAGAACGTGTTGTATGGGGCTATGTTTGAATGCATATATACTAGACATTCCTTGAGTGTATGCCAGGACTTCCCTGGTGGTCAGATAGTAAAGAATCCTGCAACGCAAGAGACATGGATTTGATCCCTGGGTTGGGAAGATCCTCTTGAGGAGGGCATGGTGACCCAGTCCAGTATTCTTGCCTGGAGAATCCCCATGGACAGAGGAGCCTGGAAGACTACAGACTGTGGGGTTGCATAGAGTCGGAAATGAGTGACTAAGGATAGCACATGTGTGTGCAAATCAAACTTATAGAACAATTTTAAGATCTAGTGTGCCTCTCAACTTTTTTAACCATCAGATGGTATCGAAATCTCCTGAAAGGTAGATTCCATGTCTTCTAAATCATTTTTACAATAACATTTCATAGTAACAAATGAGCTAACTTAAATATTTATATGAATAAATGCCTTTAAAAACTCAAGCCTACCTCAAACTTATCAAACTCTTACCCTCCTGTTATATATACACACTCTCTTGAGCTGAGTGGTTTTAAGAGAGGAAAGGTTGTTCTGTACAGATATGACAACAGTTAGATACCTTTTCTCCAATAATTTTATGCCAGGCTTAATACTCTGTATTGCACACGGCCTCCTAATTTTGTGGGGCTTCCTTGCTGGCTCAGATGGTGAAGAATCTGCTGCAATGTAGGACACCTGGGTTCGATCTCTGGGTCAGGACGATCTCCTGGAAAAGTATTCTTGCTGGAGGATTCCTTGGACAGAGGAGCCTGGTGGACTACAGTGCACGGGTTGGCAGAGTCAGACACAACTGAGAGACTAACACTTTCACTTTTTCTTCATTGAATCCCTCTCACAACCTGACCAGTCGGACACCAAAGCCATACCCATGCTACAGGCCAGGAGAGACCAGAAACAGGAAGATTCAGTCCATCTCCTGGCTTCCTTGAAGCAAGAGGTGGGAGAGGACAGTGCCTACTGATTCTAAATGTATTTTTTATCCTTTCCCTGATTCTTTTATGTATTACACTCTCTGTTTTTTTCCTGCTCTGAGGTCTCAAAACTCATTTCTGAAACCTCAGCAGATTAGCTTCCACACTGGACATCTGGTCAGGGACAGCTGTAGATCTCTCCTCTCTCTCTCTCTTCTTCCCTAAGAAAATGGCAGAAAATGGCCTTATGACCTCACCTCATCGCCACCTTCCTCCTGCTCTTCAAGTCTCCATTAAGCAGCAGTCTGCTTTATTTACATCTGTTTCTTTAAAGAAAAACTTAGTTGATGTGCCAAACCCTGTATTGTCAAGCTTTTCTAGAAATGTTATCTTTAAGGAGATTTATAAAAACAAGAAGAGTCTTTGTGGTTTTGTTCTGAAAGCTGCAAGTGCTGAGAAATAAGGCAGACTTCCAGTGCTGAGCTTTTCCACTTTCGAGGTGTAAAGGACGTGTAGTGGGTTCTACACATGCTTATGAGGAAGAAGCCGTAGGAATATTTATTCTTTTTGTTCTGGCAAAGCATGACCCACTGCATTGAGAGTACTTCCCTTCATGAGACATTTTGTCATGAGCTAAAGAAACAGAAAAGGCAGGCTCAGCCTCTTTGCCTAAATAAGTGAAAATCACTGCAGATTTCTTCTGAGAGTTGCCATTTTGAAGAAACATTCTGTATATTGGGTGGAATTATCTAAGCAGTATGCTGATCTGCAAACTACTGATTTTAAAATCAGACCTAGCTCCCTTTATTTATAGTTAATGAACAAACTTAGCGAGATATGTGATACATGGTATCCAGGACATTTTCAACATAAGTTTTATTAAGCATTATTGTTGTTTAGTCTCTATGTTGTGTTCAACTCTTAGCAACCCCATGGACTGTAGCACTCCAGGCTTTCCTGTACTTCACCGTCTCCCGGAGTTTGCTCAGACTCATGTCCATTGAGTCAGTGATGCCATCCAACCATCTCATCCTCTATTGTCCCCTTCTCCTCCTGCCTTCAATCTTTCCCAGCATCAGGGTCTTTTCCAGTGAGTTGGCTCTTTGCATCAGGTGGCCAAAATATTGGAGCTTCAGCTTCATCATCAGTTCTTCCAATGAATATTCAGGGTACTATCACTGTATTTTATTTTTCTCTTTCTGTCTTCACATACATTGGTTGTGGTGTTGTTGTTGTGTTAGTCGCTCAGTCGTGCCTGACTCTTTGCGACCCCATGGACTGCAACCCACCAGGTTCCTCTGTCCATGAGATTTTCCAGGCAAGGACACTGGAGTGGGTTGCCATTACATAAATGTACAAATATGTTTATACACTAGACATGCATTTAAAGTAATTTTTGTGTGGGTATTGCCTTGAATTCCACACAGTCTCAAGAGAGGCGTCCTTACTCCCCTGGTGGACACTGAGTTGAGTTCCTTAATGAGTCCGGAGTTTTCACATTTCAGTGATTACAGTTGTAGGACTTCTGAAGAAACCTGGAGGCCCTGTGCCCACGTGTCTCTCCCTTCTGCTTGCTTCCTGTAGACGCCCCTCTACCTGGTAAACCACGGGGAGACTGGACCAGTCAGATGCAACAGGTGCAAAGCCTACATGTGCCCATTCATGCAGTTCATCGAAGGAGGGAGGCGGTACCAGTGCGGCTTCTGCAGCTGCGTGAATGACGGTGAGTGGTGCCTGCGGCGGGTCTGAGAGCCCGCCTGCTCCCTCGGCGGTTTCCTGCCTGCGTCATCACGTCCGTGACCTCTCGGCTTGAGGGCGTGCACTCACACCCTTCACACAGCCCATGGCTTCGCCCAGCCCCCACTCAGTGCAGGAGACTGACAGAGTGAGGCCTCCTCAGAAAGACCTTTGAAAGCCCCATGCTGTGGCGTGGGATCTCGGTTCCCAGCCTTGTCTCGAGGTCGGGCCCCTGGGAGGTCTCTCGCCCTGCAGCGGATGTGGCACCTGTTCCGCACACAGTGGGTATACTAGTGCGAGCGGGCTCCGCTGGTTCTCCACCTTTCCTGCTCTTTCTGAGGAAGGTCTTATTCCATCGCTCATGCTTCACAAAATCTGCAACCAAATCCTACACACTCCTGGGACCTGCATTTCAGGAACCCTGCATTTCAGGAAGCGTGAGCACATGCTTCCAAGTGCTTTAGTTCTGGGGGAAGACGTCAGGAGATGGCAGAGGCCTCTCCTGGAGCATTTTCGCCATGCCTCCACAAGGTCACCGGATTCCCAGTGTGTTCACTCAGGCCCTCAACTTTCTTTGCAAGGTGATCCATCCAGGATCCATCCACAAAGAGCATCTAGGATATTTGTTTTCTCTGGCCTCGTGCCCAAAGTGTCAGCGGGAAGCCTTAAAAGGCCCTGCCACTTCCTGGTAGAGTAAAAACACACAAAATTCTTGTATTTCTACACCCGAGGGAATGCCTCGGGTGTCCACTCCTAGGAAGCTGCTGTGTTCATTTTCTAATAGGGTTGTTCATGTTGTTGTTGTTGTTGAGTTGCTAAGTTGTGTCTGCCTCTGCGATCCTGTGGACTGCAGCACGCCAGGCTTCCCTGTCCTTCACTGTCTCCTTGAGTTTGCTCAGACTTACATCCACTGAGTCAGTGATGCCATCCAACCATCTCATCCTCTGTCACCCGCTTCTATTGCCTTCAATCTTTCCCAGCATCAGGGTCTTTTCCAATGAGTACTTTTCTCATTAGGTGGCTACAGTATTAGAGCTTAAGCATCAGTCCTTCCAGTGAATACTCAGGGTTGATTTCCTTTAGGACTGACTGGTTTCATCTGCTTGCTGTCCAAGGGATTCTCAGGAGTCTTCTCCAACACTACAGTTCAAAAGCATAAATTCTTTGGCACTCAGCTTTCTTTATGGTCCAATTCTCACATCCATATATAACTACTGGAAAAACCGTAGCTTTGATTATATGGACCTTTGTCAGCAAAAATACTAGATTCCATTATTTGTTCCTGCAAGAAAGCCAGACCCCCTTAGATGTACATTGGTACCTGCATTCTTCATTTAGGTTTAGAGAAGGCGAAGGCTTGTTAGAACCTTGCAGGCATGGTCAAATGGTTTCGCTCTGTTTTCCTTCAAAATGTCAGGGATTCTTTCTCAGCGGAAGAACTTGAGGCCAAAAACGCAGGAAGACGAGTGTCATGTGGCCACATGTAATTTATGGGGGGACTTGAATATGGTTTATAAAACATGGCAGATAATATTAAATGCTAACAAATATAAAGCTAATTGATTTTAAGGGGAATTTGTTTTTCACCAATTACATGTAGATGTGTGAATAAAAATAAATTCTAGAAAGTATATAGAAAGTACCACCCATACATCCTGGAACAGCTTATGCGGCATTATCCATCTCATCTGTTCTTGCCTGGAAAATTCCGTGGATAGAGGAGCCTGACAGGCTGCAGTCCACAGGGTTTCAGATGAGTTGGACATGACTAACTAAGTAACTGAGCGTGCTGAACATGACAGAAGAGCAGCTTAAGGCCGTCATCGCCTTCTTAGCTCAGCTGAGACTCTCAGCTTCCCACAACCCATGTGCTGCTACTGCTAAGTTGCTTCGGTCGTGTCCAGGTCTGTGCAACCCCATAGATGGCAGCCCACCAGGCTCCCCCGTCCCTGGGATTCTCCAGGCAAGAACACTGGAGTGGGCTGCCATTTCCTTCTCCAATGCATGAAAGTGAAAAGTGAAAGTGAAGTCACTTAGTCGTGTCCGACTCTTAGCAATCCCTTGGATTGCAGCCCACCATGCTCCTCCGTCCATGGGATTTTCCAGGCGAGAGTACTGGAGTGGGGTGCCATTGCCTTCTCCAAACCCATGTGCTAGTGATAGTGAAAGTCACTCAGTTATGTCCGACTCTTTGTAACCTCTTGGACTATACAGTCCATGGAATTCTCCAGGCCAGAATACTGGAGTGGGTAGCCTTTCCCTCCTCCAGGGGATCTTCCCAACCCAGGGGTCAAACCCAGGTCTCCCACACTGCAGACGGATTCTTTACCAGCTGAGCCACCAGGGAAGCCCAACCCATGTGCTATTTCATAACTAAAAATAAACAATACTGAGTTACTGGTTTTAAAACAAGTCATTGGTTACACGGTTTTACAAATGACAATGTTGTTCTTTATGAAATGCTTAAAACCAGAGCATAGCTAGTTATTCTAAGCACTTCTGTTGTCAGTGGTTTAATAGTCAGCCCTGTTCTTCTCAAGGCAGTAGAGCTGGTTTGCACAGAGATACCAGGCCATATTTGTCCAAGAGTTCAGTGTGTGAGTCATAAGTGTTCCTGTCCTATTGGATGACTTCCAGGGCTTTGCCAGAACTAACCTTCTTAGACATTTGAATCAAATTAAGAGTTCCTCAGCTGAGATCTCATGGTGTAGTCTTTCCCTAATACAGTAATCGTCTCCACTCTGAAGCCCAGACATTAAAGATTACCGTGCAAACTCCCCATGGCTGAAGACATCTCTGATTAAAAAATAATAAACATTAGAGCTAATAGTATAGTCCAAATAACCAATGTCTATTTGCTGGGGTATTGAAAATTTAAATAGCTTGAAAAGTTAGAATTCCTTTGAGAAAAGGTAATTAAATAGGGAGAATTAACTTTTGGTTGTAACAATTTAAAAACTTCTTTGCTTTTATCTGCTGTTTCTCAGTAATGATCCAGACCATTAATGTTCTTTGTCATCAGTAACTTGCAGAAGGGTCAGGAAGATATTTTGGAAAACCCTCATTCTTTCCAAGACTGGAAAGAAAGACTAGTGGATTTTTAGAATATGCTACATTCCAGCTTTAAAATGCTTTTTTTTTCCCTCATACAAACTCCTTTCCTCCCATAATAAACTTTGAGAACTTACTAAATTGTCTGTGTTGTAAAAACAAAAGATTCCCTTTCCTATTTTGTTTTTATTAGTTCCACCATTCTATTTCCAACATCTGGACCACATCGGAAGAAGACTGGACCACTATGAGAAGCCAGAGTTATCTCTAGGATCGTATGAATATGTTGCTACTTTGGATTACTGCAGGGTAAGTGCTCCCAGGACTTCCAGTGTTTATATATGGATATCAGATACAAGTGAATAACTTTCATGTTTAATGAACTGACTCTTAATTCACAACCAAAGCATTTGAGTGGTGCCATGGGGAAGACACAGATCAAGCCGTCTAGGCTCTTAATGTGATTAAACAGCCAGACCATCCACTGCAATGACAGGAGAAAAAAATAATGATTTCATTTTTATGTCCCTTTAAGAGAGAATATGCTAGGTTCTTAATGCAGCAGTTCCCTACAGCAACTCTGCCCTATTTGTTTTGTCAGTCATCCCCAAAGAATCTCCCTTCTCAGGCTGAAGGTCAGCCAGTATGGCTAGCAAGACTATTGACGTGTTTCTCTGGCTCTCTTCTCCACTCCCGCTGGCACCACAGTAAGTTAGGCCCTCAGAATCGCCCTTAGATTATTTCAGCAGCCCGGGATCCTGTCCTCTGGCTTCCTTGCTTTAAAATGTAACTGTGAGACTCCTCCTACTGCCTCAATTTAAAAAATTAAATTCCTTATAAGAATTTGTTTCCTTATAAGACCGTTAGCTCCCACCACAGCTGCATCTTCAATTGTGCAAAACTCTGGCTGCCATACTCTGAAAGGATCACTCCTCTGCTCAACTCCATGCTTGTGTCTAAGATGTTCTTTTGACCTGACTGCGTTTTCATCCTCCTGTTATAGCTCTACATATCCCACCCAGCAAATTCCTACTTATTCTCTAATCTCTGGCTGAAATTTTATTTTATGTGAATGTCTCTCTGACTTCATCTGACTTTCTCTGACTTCATCATGGTTGTTATTTACTAAATGTTCTGATTTGTCTTCCACGTAATTTGGTCTGTGTATCTGTTTTAGCAGTTATCCCCATAGAATTTAAATCTTCCTATGTTTTCCCTCTTCCTAGATTCTGATATCATTGGGAACAAGAATCTTGTCCTCCCTGTGTTTTTTTTTTTTTTAATATATTAGCTTTTCTGAATTTGATTGATTGATTTCTGGCTGCACTGAGTCGTCGTTGCTCCCAGGGTGTTCTCCAGTTGTGGCGAGTGGGCGCCACTCTCCAGCTGGGATGTGAGGGCTCCTCACTCTGCTGGCTTCTCTGTTGTGGAGCCCAGGCTCTGGGTGCATGAGCTTCAGTAGTTGCAGCACACGGGTTTAGTTGCTTTGTGGCATGTGGGATCTTCCCATACCAGGGCTTGAGCCCGGATTCCCTGTCCTGGCAGGTGGATTCTTAACCACTGGGCCACCAGCTAGGCCCTGTCCTAGCTGTCCTTACGGCAGCTGCCACAGTTCCTGCCGTGGGGTAGGCAGCTGATCAGCACATGGGGACGGGTGGGCAAGTGAGTCAGTGGACGAAGAAATGAATTTGCAAGTGTGTCCCTACTCCCAGGACCAGCTGTTTCTCTTCTCCAACCTCCTAGCGATAGTGACATCATTATGGGTATCTTGCAGGTCTTTAAAATTCTTTTGTGGTTTGAAAACGTCTTCTTGGATGTCACTTCAAGTTTCAGCTTGCATTTGAAATGCTATGTGTAGACTTGAAGAAATAGTCATTCTGACTTACTTCCCCTTCCAAAAACGAGTGCTCCCGAGACCCCAGTCCTCAGGAAACAGCCTCTGACCCACAGACTTCTTCCCTAGATGTTCACTAGGGGACCAGCCCACATNTTTGATTGATTGATTTCTGGCTGCGCTGAGTCGTCGTTGCTCCCAGGGTGTTCTCCAGTTGTGGCGAGTGGGCGCCACTCTCCAGCTGGGATGTGAGGGCTCCTCACTCTGCTGGCTTCTCTGTTGTGGAGCCCAGGCTCTGGGTGCATGAGCTTCAGTAGTTGCAGCACACGGGTTTAGTTGCTTTGTGGCATGTGGGATCTTCCCATACCAGGGCTTGAGCCCGGATTCCCTGTCCTGGCAGGTGGATTCTTAACCACTGGGCCACCAGCTAGGCCCTGTCCTAGCTGTCCTTACGGCAGCTGCCACAGTTCCTGCCGTGGGGTAGGCAGCTGATCAGCACATGGGGACGGGTGGGCAAGTGAGTCAGTGGACGAAGAAATGAATTTGCAAGTGTGTCCCTACTCCCAGGACCAGCTGTTTCTCTTCTCCAACCTCCTAGCGATAGTGACATCATTATGGGTATCTTGCAGGTCTTTAAAATTCTTTTGTGGTTTGAAAACGTCTTCTTGGATGTCACTTCAAGTTTCAGCTTGCATTTGAAATGCTATGTGTAGACTTGAAGAAATAGTCATTCTGACTTACTTCCCCTTCCAAAAACGAGTGCTCCCGAGACCCCAGTCCTCAGGAAACAGCCTCTGACCCACAGACTTCTTCCCTAGATGTTCACTAGGGGACCAGCCCACATTGTGCTGAGTAAAAATTGCAAAGAACATTTTTCCTAATTAGAAGTTTTTCCAACTGAGTGAATTTAAAAATGTTTTCCAATTAATATGCCTTTTTCACTTATTTTAGCGTGTTATATGAGTTTTTCACACATGACATAGACCCAGTTATCAAAGAAGAGTTCAGGCTCTATTAGTTTTAAGTGTAACATTGGAACATATTTAGGGGAAGCGTGAAAACATTTTTTGGTACAAATGATTTATTTCACACAAAAAAGATGTCCTAGAGTACCAGTTGCTTTTGGACAGCTTATTTGTCCTTTAACTGTTACTGACTGAAGGAAAAGGATTAGGCAGAACAGAAACATTTGAAGTTCTAATTAAATATAATAGAGCTATTGTAACCTAGTGACAGAAAATTTATTCACTGATCTTTGCAGCTGGAATATAAATCTAACTATGCTCCGAGTTTCCAGTTCTCTGCCAAAAAGGCTATATTATCTTGATTTTCTGCTTTTTTAGTAGAAACCTAGGCAGGGAGTCAAATCTATTTCTGGGAACAAAAGTCTCAGTATCTTCAAACTCTGCTATGTGGAAATGCTCCAGACATCTCATTGATGGGAAATCTCACACAGCAGGCAGGGAACCAAATAAAAACTGTACATTTCGAAGAGTTTTTAAAAATCAGCTTAGTGTTCCTTTTATTGTTCCAAATAAGGTTCATAATAAAAAGATACTCTTTAATATCTTAAAATTTAATTATAACTTAAAATGTAAATGAAGTATAATAATGAATTGCCTTAGGGATTTGGATGATGAAATTATCCAAATTTGTATGAGCGTATTTAATTTGTATGTGACTTCTCTGGGAGTTCAGTGGTTAAGACTTCACCTTCCAATGCAGGAGGTGTGGGTCAGTTCCTGGTAAGGGGGCTAAAGATTCTACATGCCTCACCGCCCAAAACCAAAACATAAAAAAACAGAAGCAATATTGTAACAAAGTTAATAAAGATGTTAAAAAAATGGTCCACATTTTAAAAAAAATCTTTAATTTGTATGTGTATTTTTTTAACACCATACAAAGTTAAAGGAGAATTACAAAATCGCATTTTTACTATTCATTTGAGTTTATCTTAATGCCAACTTTAGATGATAAAATCAACACTCATGAGCATTCACTGTGAGTGATGCTCTGTGCCAAGTGCTTTCTCCGTATTGTATCATGTAGTTCTCCCAGTGAACTCATGTTGTTAGTTACCACCATGATGTGGGGAAGCTGAGGCCTAGAGACCTTAAGTGCCAACCTCAGGCCATACATATAGAAAATGATGGGGCCAGACCGGAAACCACGTCTGTGTGGCCACACAGCCCCTGTTCCCTATCTGTGTGCTGTGGATATGTTGGCATGTATTTGCAAAATCACCATATTGTTTTCCTAGAGAAAAAGACCCAGCTCTGTCTCATAACTGGAAGTTTTTTACCTTGAAGTTTATGGAATATATCTATTTATGCATATAGTGTACCTGGAAGGTAAACCTTCATTCCAAACTAGTCTTTTTTTTTTTTAATGTAGTTTCTCCATTTAATTTTGGTTCACTTTGATATTTGTTTTATACCTAGTATGTCCAAAGCTCATTGGTTGTAATTCCAAAACTAGCAAGGATATGAACCGGATCTCAGTCCTTACCATGCATAGAGACCTGATAAGAAAAGTACATAATTATAAATCCAAATGGAAATGCTACGAGAGTAGAATAATCGGAGTGCCATGAGAAAACAGATGAGCAATCATTTCTGATTTGGAGAGGATTGAAGAGGGCCTTTAGAAAGTAAGTGCCATAGAGGATGGACATGTGAAAATGGACGGGGAAACTAAGTGGTGAGCAGAAGCAGCTTCTCAGGGGTATGTGCAGCTCACTCTGGGTCCTTTGGGCAGCCCACTCCAGCACTCTTGCTGGGAAAATCCCATGGACAGAGGAGCCTGGCCGGCCACAGTCCATAGGGTCGCACAGAGTCCATGTGACTGAAGCGAGTTAGCCTTTTTGGGGGTGAGGTGGGCTTTGTAGATGAACAGTGGGGCCCTGGTAGAGGGACTAGAATAATTGGAGAGTATATTCCTCTTTCCCCCCAAAACACAGTCACATTCAAATATTTTTGAAAAACACTGTGCCAAACAAAATACTTTTTCCTGCCTAGGAAATATTTTTCTTGGCCCAGGCCCACTAGGTTGTGACTTCTGGATAGAAAATGTTTTGAAAATGGCAAACACTTAAATTAGAGGAATATGTTTTGGGGCATGGTAGGAAGTAAAGCTGGGAAGTTGTTTTGAGACCAGACCATCCTTTTATGTTCCACTAGGCTTGGCATAGCTTTGATCTCTTAGGTTTTTATACGTGTTTGCTGAATGAGTATTATGGAGAGTTTCAAATGCCAGGCCATTAAAGAATTTTATTAGTTCAGTAGGCCATGAGGACAGTCAAAGGCTGAGAGGGAACTGTTGCTGTTAACCCACCCACCCATCTACGCCTTCATTCAAGTGTCGCGCAGCACTGAGCATCCTTCTGACCTGGCTCTCTGCCCAGCTGGGGGCTCGGTAGGCTGCCTGTCCTCAGAGGAGCAGCACTGGGGTCTGTATTGCGCCTGGGGTACTTTATTCTGACAGCAGTCCATGTCCTGAGAGGAGGGAGACTGGTGAATGTAGTAGTTAACCAGTTAACATGCAAGAGAGAACGAGGGTCATTTAGCAATTCCTCAGGAAAAAAAAAAGAATTAAAAATTGAATTGCCAAATGGTCCAGCAATTCCACTTCTGGGTATATTCCCAAAATAATTGAAAAGAGAATCTCAGAGAGAGATTTGTACATCTGTGTTCATAACAGCATTAGTCATAGTAGCCAAAAGATGGAAGCAACCCAGGTATCCGTAGATGGATGAATGGATGAACGAAATGTGGTATGTACATACCATGCAGTGTTAGTGAGCCTGAGAAACGGCATTCTGACACATGCGTCAACGTGGATGAATGTTTAGGACGTTATGCTTAGAGAAGCCCGTCGCATAAATGACAAATGCTGTAGGATTTTACTTATATGAATTACCTGGAGTAGTCCAACTCATAGAGACAGAGATTAGAAACGCAGAACAGCGGTGCACAGGGACTGGGGCGGGGGGATGGTAAATGACTGTTAATGGGTATGAAGTTTCCGTTTCGAATGCTAGAGATGGATAGTGGTAACAGTTGCACAACAATGCGAGTGTGCTTGATAGCACAGAATTTACACTTTAAAATGGTGGCTGTTCTTGTTTAGTTGCTAAGCTGTGTCCAGCTCTTTTGTGACTCCATCGACTGTGCTCTGCTAGGCTGCTCTGTCCAGCCTGGAATTTTCCAGACAAGAATACTGGAGTGGGGTGCCATTTCCTGCTCCAGGGGATCTTCCCCACCCAGGGATCAAACCCAAGCCTCCAGTGTCTCCTGCACTAGCGGGCAGATTCTTTACCATGGAACCACCAAGGAAGCCCGCATGGTTAAGATGGTAGATTGTTTTCTGTGTTTTACCACTATTGAAAAGAATTTTAAAAGGAAAGAAAATGAGGGTCCATATTTGGTTGCTGGAACTAGAAGGAGCTGCAGAGGCTTCACAGTTCACTCTGTGTGGCTGGTAAGGGAGGTGGACGGTTCCAGAGAGAGAGAGGGACGTAAAGCCCAGATTGTTTGAGAGGATCATGCTTTCTGTAAGTTCCTTATGGAAGACTAGCGGGAGGGGGGGGAGTGTTGTCTACACTTCTGAGTGTAAGGTGCTGGTGGGCCTTGCCGTGGAGGTGTGCTGTGCTGTGGTTGACCGGAATGCTGGCTGGAAACTCAGGAAACAGGCCCTGTGGAGGGAACCTGAGGAGTTGCCGGTAAGAGAGGTGCTGCTTAAAAATGAACAAATGAGATTCTGTGCTGGAGCATGTGGTCGGGAGAGCGAGGAAGGTGTCCTTTGGAAGGTAAGAAAGTGAGAAACAGAGGAAGAGATCAGACAGGTGGGAGGGGAAATGACACCTTGTGCCTCGGCAGCTGAAAAAGGGAAAGTGGCCTGCCAGGCTGAAAGCTGCAGAGATAGAGATTGAGGAGGAGAGCTGAATTTTATTTCAGATTACTGGAGTTTGCAGCCAGGAGGTCTGTGAGCTTCAAGAGAGCAGTTTTAGTGAGACGATCCAGTAAACTAGTTGATAGAGTTCATCCACTGCTAGGCTTGGCTGGACAAAGCCTGCTGGGGTGCCTGGGTGGAGTGGTGGGTGAAGGCAGCCAGTGATGGGGCCAGTACAGGTGTTAAGGCCCGAGATGAGACGCTTCCCAGTGGCCAAGAGGTGGCTGGGGTAAAACATGTGAAAGAAGCATTTTGAAAGAATAAATCAATGAACTTGATGGAAAGAAAAGGAAGCGTCACATCTAATTTCATGTTTCCAAGCCTGTGGGTTGATGTGTAGTGATGTTATTGATAGAGCTGTTGGAAGGCAATGTTCCTTAAGGGAATGATGTATTAGTATTGTGTAGGTGGTTCAGATGCTAAAGAATCTGCCTGCAATGTGGGAGACTGGGTTTGATCCCTGGGTTGGGAAGATCCCCTGAAGAAGGGCATGGCAACCCACTCCAGTACTCTTGCCTGGAGAATCCCATGGACGGAGGAGCCTGGTGGACCACAGTCCATGGGGTCGCAAAGAGTCAGACGTGACTGAAGTGTCTAACACACAAAGTGACGAAGATGAAGAAGGTGCAAGAAAACAAGTTAGAGGGATGCATTACGTAGAAATGTGTAGATTGGAGATAATGGAGGACATTCAGTGGAGAGCTGGTGATGCTGAACTTCGGAGAGAAGGTGAAAGTGGAAGGGCATGTTTGGCGCGGTCACAGGTTTTGGTTCCATCAGTGGGAATGACTGTTGTTGTAATTCTGTGTAAACTGGCATAAGCATGTCAGGAATTAGATTATGTGGAAATCGAGAGAGCAATAACAATTGCTCACGTAGACAGCAGCAGTTATTTTCTTTTTCTGACTTGTTTTATTTGGGTCCGTGCTGGGTCTTTGTTGCGGCGTCAGGCTTTCTCTGGTTGCGGTGAGCGGGCTTCTCGCGTGGAGCCTGGGCTCAGCAGTGGCTGCGCACGGCCTTAGTTGCCCCGAGGCATGTGGGATCCTCCTCGACCAGGGATTGAACTGGTCTCATCTGCACTGCAAGGCAGATTCTTAACCACTCTACAAACAGGGAAGTCCAGTAGAATTCTTATATTTCTTTGTTGGTCTGATTCTGGATGTGGCAAAACTATGAAATAATCAGGTTGGTAGTTTTCAAGTCCTGCAATTTTTTTTCTTTTTTTTTAACAAATGACTTTTATAAGAGAAATGTTACATCTAACCCTATAGTTGGATATAGGATGAATTAGTAAGATAATTGGGAGATATTATCACCTAATATTATAATTGTAGCAATTAAGATATAATTTAGAACATTTTTCATTTATCCTAAAGTTAAGATTTCATTAGCCTTAATTCTTTATTCTCTAGTGTCACAAAAGACGTTTGCCTGTGGTTCTATTTCCTAAATATTTTGTACAATCCAACTGACAAATCCCTTGCTAAGAACTGTTTGAACACCAGCCAGTAAAGGAACCAAAAGCTACAAAATGTATTTAGCAGGCGCTTTATGTTACAGTGATTATTTCAAGCAGATAGAAAAATGACCCAGTATTCAACTTTTTTTTTTTAACCATAAGTATGTAAGGAACAGGTAAGTATTTGATAGTATAGTATAAATTTTTAAGTATACAATTATATTTTTGTATCTAATTTCATATCTTTAAAGAGCTTATAAAGGAAGAGTTCAACATGATGATATCAAGTTTATGAAGTTTAACTTCAGTTTAAGAACAAACACTAATTATAGTTTTGTACTGTTGATGGCGCAGTTTGCCAGGGTTCCAGACACATTTCTTCCCCTAAGGCAGAGGGTTATCAGCAAGGCCCCCATAAGACTATACTCACTTTTGGGCAGTTGTGGTCATAATGTCTTCTGAGCCCTGCAGAAGTGAACCTCTCTGCTAGCTGTCATAATCCTGTCTACTTCAGTAGTGGGACTCAGGTCGCAGCCTGGAAAATAAACAGGCTTTATCTTTTCTATAGTGGCAGAGACTGTTCCAGAAAATGATTTGATTCCACAGATATTATATCATAAAATATTAAAAGAGAGGTCTGATGACCTTCTTCAGTTCCTGGGGGCTTTAATTTGATTATGAAATGCATGAACTTTATATGTGTGTGATTTGCTTGCTTTCATGTAGAAGAATAAGCCTCCCAACCCACCAGCCTTCATCTTCATGATTGATGTGTCATATAGTAACATCAAGAACGGACTTGTGAAGCTCATATGTGAAGAGCTGAAAACCGTGCTGGAGAAACTTCCAAAGTAAGGGAACTTCCATTCTTTTTGTAACTTATACAATATTGCTGAATCAATTTATTGGCCAGAAAACAAGTGCTGAATGGCCCATTGAGATTTTTTTGCTAATGGGGACATTAGATAATTGTTTAAACAGCATCAAATAATCCTTAAGAGTCAGAGTGCTCTTTTGTATGAAGAAAAAGAAAACTGATAAGAAATAATTCCACAGTAAGCAACATTCAAAACACATTCTAGGGACTTCCCTGCTGGCTCAGTGACTAAGACTCCGTGTCCCAATGCAGGGGGCTCAGGTTCAGCCCCTGGTTAGGGAACTGCATGTCGCAACTAAGAGTTTGCATGCCGCAACTGAAAAACAAAAAGGCCCTCCTGTGTCCCAACAAAGAGCGAAGATCCTGCGTGCTGTCTCTAAGACCTCCTGCAGCCAAAACAAACAAACAAATGAATAATTAAGCAAAAGCTAATCTTAAAGAAGTACATTCTAAGTTGTAAGGAAGATCCCAGCAGTGTGGTGGGAAAAGCCTTGGCAGTCAGTTTTCCCTTTTCAAAAACACTGATTTTCCAGTGGAAACAGATAGTTGCTGGTGCGGTAGGTATTTCTAAGGGACGCAGGGAAACTGACTTGGCCTCTCATGGCAGCCGTTGGGGCTTTGTGGCCAAATTTCTTTCTGTCCATCTGGTTCCCTGTCTGGCCCCTAGGCAGCCTTCCTGCCTCTGTGACCTGTGACTTAAGGGCACAGCGTACATCACTTGTCTTGTCATTGCAGGGGGAGTGCATAAAAGGAAAGATGGAAAGTGTGTTAGCAAACATGACTGTGTTTTATCCTACGCAAACTAGCTTGTTTAGGACTGGAGCTAGCATCTAGGAAGGAGACTTGGAGCAGGGAGAAAGCCTTTGTTTATGCGATGGAAGGCATGCTTAAGGAAGAAAGAGGCTGTGGAAGACTGTCTGAAACCTAGTGTGTGCTCCAGTCTTAATCTCTCCCGCCCCTCCCCACACCCTGAACAGCAGCAGCCTCTGTCCTGGAAGGGTGCTCAGCGGGCTGGGCTGTCCACAGCCCCCAGGGCTCCGGGAGTGCTCGGGCGCCCCTCCTCTCTGCTCCACGTGTGGCTGGGGCTGTGGTGCCCTTGAGTGAGGCTCAGCTGAGTGAGTGCTGGTGCCGGACCTCCCAGGAGTCGTTTTGTTTGTATCTGTGAAGCTGAAGTCATCATATTCTCAAGGAGATGGTTTGGAAAAGCACTGGGGATGTTTAAAAAAACACTGAGGTGATTTCAGACTGAATCTTGCAGTGAAGAATGAGCTGGAGCAAGATGAAGATGGGCAAAAAAAAAAAAGCCTTGCTGCCGGCCAACGGTTGTGACTGCAGTTTCTGTTACCTCATTCTCGGGGACACTTCACAAGGATGGACTTTCTGCCGAAAATGACGTCTTTGATCACAGACCTCTCACAGGGCTGCTTTAATATACTACATCTGAATTTCACACTTGAGGAGTGTGAACGCTACTGTGACTTCTGGAAATAGTCTCTCTCTCTCCCCTTCTCTCAGACTGCTTCAGATTACTTTCTCACATGACTCTTCACATGTCTAGTCACTTCACCAGCCCCTTTTCAGCACGCTGGTGATATGCAGCTTATAACCTATTGATATAAGTTATAAAATTACACTATTAGGTGTCATCATGACTTTTATATACCATTGGAGCAGACATGTGACTTTGGCAACAGATCGGAGAAAAGTAAGAAGATAATGCTGGCTATTCCCTGCCACTTCTCAAATATTTCTCATAAAAGTTCTTATTCAAGTCAAAATATCTTCTCCTTATCTTTTAAAATGAGCTTCCCTGGTGGCTCAGCTGGTAAAGAATCCACCTTCAGTGTGGAAGACCTGGGTTTAATGTCTGGGTTGGGAAGATCCCCTGGAGACGGGAATGGCTATCCACTCCAGTATTCTAGTCTGGAGAATTCCGTGGACTATGTAACCCATTGGGTCACAAAGAGTCAGACACTACTGAGCGACCATTCCAGTGCAGGAAATGCAAGAGATGTGGGTGTGATCCCTGGGTCAGGAAGGTCCCGTAGAGAAGGAAATAGTACCCCACGCCAGTATTCTTGCCTGGAGAATTCCATGGACAGAGGAGTCTGGAGGGCTACAGTCCATGGGGTTGCAAAGAGTCAGACATGACTGAACACATCTTTTAGATTAAAACACATCTATTTTTTCTTTTCTTCCATGAAATCTCTTTTGGGCTGTACGTATGTGTGCATGTGTATAACTATATTTTTGATGGTATGATTGCCATCAGTTTGGTTTAATTCTTTGAATTAAAGCAGGTAATGTGCCAAAGAGCATTTTTAAAGCACAATATAAGTCTTGGTTAATGTCTAAGTCAGGTCTTCCCTGGTGGCTCAGTGGTAAAGAATCTGCCTGCAGCGCAGGAGACATGGGTTCAATCCCTGGGTCAGGAAGATCCCCTGGAGAAGGGAGTGGCAACCCACTCCAGTGTTCTTGCCTGGGGAATCCTATGGGCAGAGGAGCCTGGTGGCTACAGTCCAGGGAACTGCAAGAGTCGGACATGACTTAGCAACTAAACCACCACTACCACGAGTGTCTAAGATATGTTAATCTCTCAGCTAGTCTTTTGAGAAGGGAAAGCCCGTTCCTTACTATTGAACTTTGAATTTGCTTCTTTGGTATGGCCAGGGTGACAGACTTCTCTGTCTGTCCTTTTCNACCACGAGTGTCTAAGATATGTTAATCTCTCAGCTAGTCTTTTGAGAAGGGAAAGCCCGTTCCTTACTATTGAACTTTGAATTTGCTTCTTTGGTATGGCCAGGGTGACAGACTTCTCTGTCTGACTTTTCCGGAAAAGGACAGAAAAGATTTGAGGTGTTTCACTTGTTATTCACGCCAAACTCTTGGCTTTCTTCCTGAGTTGTTTGTGTGTAATGCTGGTGTAGCTAATATGTTCAAAATGCTTGATTTTGGAATACTTTAGTTCTTCAGGTTACTTGATATCTTCGGTGTTGCTCTGTCAGATTCATCCCATTATAATAGGGGCGAGTGTTGAGGGAAAGGGTCATTGAAAAAGGGAACAAACCACGTTCTTTATGATATCCTGTGTATAACTTTACAGAATTTGTATAGAATTAATATGAAGGAGAGACAGATTCCATTTTCTTCTGGATATGGTTTATCAAGGCAGCTATCCTGTTGAAAAAGAAAATTTTAGCATAGTTCTTTGTTTGTCAAATTTAAGAACAACTGTTCCAGTGAAAACACTACTCCTACTATTTTGTAATAATGTGAGATGTCCTGATTAGATATTTATAAAAAATGTTCATTAGAATTTAAGTGAACCCTATGAATCCCAGGATACTCTTTTCCCATCACTAAAAATGTCCAAATCCAATGGGGAATAGCAATCCAGATTCTTCTCTATAATTCTTGTGTCTTTTGCCTTGGCTGACTCCAAGTTAACTATTAAAAGAGAATAAATGCCCTTCATGATTTGCTGGACATTTTTCTCTTATGTAATACAAGGTTCACTGGGAAATAGGAGCTTAACCAGTGGTGTGCTGGAAAACTGCTCTGAAATAAGCAAAGCCTTTATTTGCATTGTTTGCTCATTCCTGTAGTGTAAATACTTTCAGGAGGCTGATTTTAAGCTACCAACGCAACATCACTCACCTGGAGTTGGGAAAAGATACAATCAGTTTATCAGTCTGGGCTCTAACCTGCCATCCCAAACGTGTTTCACCGTCATGATAATCATCCTCAACAAGACCTGTAATTCCCCACATTGTGCTAGACCCTCAGAGCAGAGAGCATAAGCCTTGAGCCCTGACCTTTATTGGTTTATAGTCAAGGATTCGGGAAATGTTAACTGAAAGACACTATCCACCAAGAGCCAACTGAGAAGGAGTTAAAGGAAGTTAGGAAAAGGAGAGAAGGTCTGGGTGGTGGCATCAAGGGAAGTTTCATGGAAGGAGGGCTTGTGCTTGGCCTTGAGGAATAAGAGTCTAATGAAAAGGGAAAGAAGAGGGGAACATGGACGCCGTATGGTGTAGTCACGGCTGCCTGAGGTCATGCCGTTTAGGGTGTGGAGGGGATGTTTGTGTGTCAGAGAGCCTGTGTATGTGTAGTAATCCTTACACAAGGTAAGGGTTCCCATTTCTAAAAATGTTGCCGGAGTCCAGAATACAAACATTTACCAAGTGCTTCTGGAAGAGCTTATAAGCTCTTTAAACTGCCCCCTCATTTATCAAGGCCACAGTGAAGAGCAGATGCTGTCAGCAAAGTAAACAGAAAAACAGAAGAGGATTTAAAGTCAAGAGTCAGCCTGTGCTCTGCTGAAACATCAAGGAACCTGGAATGTCGATGGTGGGACCAGCTGCTGGAACTTCACATCATTCCGTTTCCCTTTCTCTTGTACTCAAGTAACTCTTTAGTGAAGTGAAGTCGCTCAGTCGTGTCCAACTCTTTGCGACCCCATGGACTGTAGCCTACTAGGCTCCTCCATCCATGGGATTTTCCAGGCAATAGTACTGCAGTGGGTTGCCATTTCCTTCTCCAGGGGATGGTCCCAACCCAGGGATTGAACATAGATCTCCTGCGTTGTAGACAGATGCTTTACCATCTGAGCCACCAAGGAAGTCTTCAGGCCGTGTGCAAAATTTGGAAACCGAGCTGTTCTTTTTCAAAAAAGCTGCTTCCTGAGCAGAGTAAGTTTTACTGAAATCTAAGAGTCAGGGAAAGTGGCATCCGTGTTCTGTAGCCCTCACACCGCCCCTGAGCACCGTGTTATGTCCACTGCTGATTATTAGTAAGAGCATCAGTGGTGTCCAGGTGTGTTATTTTAGAAAGGGGTGAGGAAGCAGGAGGGGGAGGGAGAAAGAAAAAAACTGGAGTGCAGACCACTCAACTCTGAATTTACTCAGTACAGACTTGAGCGAGAAGATTCATACCTGTATACTCCTTTCAGGAAGAGTAGAGCCTTGTCCTGGAATTCTGCAAAAATTTTAAGCTCTCTGTTGCGATTGTATAGCCTGTATTGCTTTTACTGTCTGGTTGTGAGTATCACAAACGGTTCCCTAGTAATTTCATCGTCAATCCGTACATGTGGTTGTTTTATGTGTTTGCTCTGTATGTTTGTTTCTATGGCATAGTGGGTTAGTTGCTAAGTCGTGTCTGACTCTTGTGACCCTATGGACCGTAGCCCGCCAGTCTTCTCTGTCCGTGGGATTCTCCAGGCAGGAATAGTGGAGTGAATTGCCATTTCCTTCTCCATTATATGGTATATAACTTTCAAAATCTAGCCCATCTCCCATTGAGTCTTGAGAATGGGTAAGATGAGTCACAGGGGAGGAGCAGGTCCTTGCTTGTAAAATAGCTGTCCCGTTTGTCATCTGAATGTGTGTTTCTTTTCAGATATGCCATCTGTTACTCTGACCTTCTGGTGACTTCTAAGAGCTTTGTTTATAAAGAATGTAATAAGCCTAGCTTGTTTATGGTGGTGGGGGTGGAATACTTTGTAATTGCTATGGCTTGAGAATAAATATGTTAGAAAAATACAAACAAATTCATAATATTTTTTAACCTAGATTTTTGAGAATTTTTTTTTCTTTATCAACTTAGTTTTGAAATGTCTCCCACCCCACCACTGTGACTCAGTATTATCTGCATCTGGTAAATGATAACAAAACTTTAAACATATCTTCCATGTATTTTATGGAATTCCTTACTGAATTTAATTCAAATTCCTTACTGAATTTCTCATAGAAACCTCTCTGTCATCAATTTGTGAAAGAGCCTCAAACTCTTTTTTCCCCCCCTCTCACAGGGAAGATCAAGAAGAAACTTCTGCAATTCGAGTTGGTTTTATCACATATAACAAAGTTCTGCATTTCTTCAATGTAAAGAGTAATTTGGCCCAGCCTCAGATGATGGTGGTGACCGACGTTAGTGAGGTCTTTGTTCCTCTGTTGGATGGTTTCCTTGTCAACTATCAAGAATCTCAATCTGTGATTCACAAGCAAGTACCAAGTGCTTTATAATTTAGACCCAGATCACTTGTCTGTTCATTCATGTCTTGATTCAGTCATATATGTTTTGTTTTGTCATTAACAAGGGGGGTTTAACACATGGATTATAAAACTCTATCTTAGGTCTGTCTCCTCTCAGTGTAGACCAGTATCTAAAATGAGGAGTGTTTTAGGACTCACGCTCAGCTCTGTCCATCCCTTCTCCTTGCTGGAAAGGCAGTCCAGGAGTTGTTTCCAGTGCGTGGGTGAGCATCTTCACTGATGATGTAGCCACTCTTCTGTAATTCAGAGTCTAAGAGATCAGAAATGTGGTAAATAGAAAAGTGACAGTTATAAAGAGCATGATTTTTGTAAATTTTCCAACCAGATCGTGAATTTTGGTGCCAGACCATGCCGGGATGTCGTTCCCTGAGGGAGGGACCCGTGAGGTTCACCCACAGGTGTTCAGTGTAAAATAAACGCCACGTGTATTTAGCCTTGATGTGTTCGTGAGTTAGTTCTCGATGTTTGTTATAAATATGCAAGTATTTAAAGCCTCTTGCGCGTTCATTTCTTACAGTTTATTGGATCAGATTCCAGAGATGTTTGCAGACTCTAATGAAAACGAGACCGTCTTTGCCCCTGTCATCCAGGCTGGCATGGAAGCCCTAAAGGTGAGCAGAAGCCACTTTTGGTTGGTAGTAAATAAACTTTAAAAATGACACACACACGGGAAGTTTCATCCATGAAACAAAATACAGCCTTCATGAAAACATGCAGCTTGCTGGAGGCTGCTCCCCACTTCCCCGCAAATCTCCGGCGGAAATGGCCAGACCGCAGCTCACCCCCAGCGTTTACATTCCAGCGCTGTTAGCATCCGAGCAGCTGATTCTGTCCGGTTTCCAGTTTAGCTCCTCCCTTTGGCTTTCATATGAACTTTATGTGATCTAGTTTTAAATTATTGCAGCAACATCTGAGCTACCAGATATGAAGAGAAAAGCCCCCATTTCTCTTCTTCCTGGGGGTTTTCAAACATGCAGGGGCAAAGTCTCGACAGTCAGTGACAGAAGCAAGTGCTGCCGGCCTTCTCGAACGCCAGCGGGCATGGGGTTGGCGTGACTCTGGGGGGAAGCTGGGCCCAAGTGACTCTGGTCATTGTCGTAGTGATAAAGGCAGTGATTGTAGGAAGGCTAATGGTTGGAAAGTGCTTCACTCTTGATCATTATTACCTAGCACAGGACTCACCTTTGGCCTAGACAGCTGGTTCCTAAAATTGGTTTTTTAATTCTTGTTAGTAAAGTTACACTTAAATTAATTTTAAGATAAAATGGCTAGCAATAATAACAAACAGCAGCAACAACCCTACAGAATGGTGAAGTACTTCCACGTAAGTTTTGTGTCCAGACGTTTTAGTCTGGTTCCAGAATAGATGCTTGCCTGGGTTTTTTGATCTTCAGAGTATTTACTGATGAGATTAAAGACTGCAGATGTCCCTCAAAAAGCCTAAATGCATGTTAATTTAATGTAAAGTTAAAGATAAATTTTACATGTGAAAGTGATTTGGAGATGTTAAGTTTCATCCTGTGGAAGCCAGCAGTGACCATTGTTTGGGCTACAGAAAGACTTTAGGAATTCCTATTTTATTCCACACTGCTAAAGACAGATAGCTCTTTCAGTTTGAAAGTTCTGCATTTGTTGCTATTCTGTCCTCCGAAAAGGTGTCTAGAAATTCATATGTAAATTCCCTGATGTGTGATAAGGTATACATGACGCTACAGGTCTTTCTACCCTAAAGAGTTCGTCCTGGGAGCAACAGTATATTCTCGTGCACGTGCCTGAGAGGGAAGATGAGTGGAGAATCGCAAGCCAGTAAATCGTTAGTTTAGACAGCAGAGTGGCTCTTCTTTAGTTGCCAGTAAATAAATTTTTTAAAAAGACAGGTGTGCACACACAAGGGAGTTTCATCCATAAAAGAGAATATAGGTTTCATTAAAATATGCATGCAGAATCCCAGCTCAGCCCCATATTTCATTTCTAAAAGGGAGCGATACTGTCTTGTCACAGTGGGTTCCACACAGGCAGTCCGCAAGTGCTCTAGAGGCGGCAGCTACGCATCCTAGAAAGAGGAAATGGAGGGAGCAGTTTGTGTGCGTGCCTTCCCCATGTCCAAAGTGTGGCCTATGATACCTGACGGAAAAGCGCTGCGTTCTTAATGAACAGGGTCTTCTTGGAGGTCACTCAGCACCACGCTGACTGCATAGTCAGTGTTCTCAGCTGCCTGTCCTTTAGCAGGGGCCAGTTCATTTTAGCTGATCTCCTTTTTATTTTTATATTAGACTTGCAGTTTTAATGTTAGAGTACCCTATGCCTTTCCTCTGACATTGAAAGAGAAGAAACGAGCATTTAAATATAACTAATCAGAAGGCAGAGTTAACAAGTACCCTACTCTCACTAAGTGGAATGAGCTCCTTTTGGAGAAGGTAAAGAGCTGTCTTTCTATGAAGATGAGGAGCTGCCTTTACAAAACGACAGAGTCGGACACGCTGTCGGTGGCGGTTACTGCCACGTGCCTGCTGCCAGGCTGTCCCCCAGCCGCAGCCCTGAAACGGACTGGACTCTATGGCTGCAGAAGGACCTGGAGGCAGCCACACCCCACCTCATGTCAGTACAGTCACGTGTTTAAAGGGCAAGTACTTTTAAAAACTACAGCTTTTTGGCCCCACTTCCAGAGATCCTGATTCATCAGCTCCACAGTTTGCTGATTATCTGTATTTAGGAACCACCAGCATCAGGAATCGCTACTCATTCTGCAACCTCTCAGAATATCCTCACATTAAGTTAGCTCCCCAGGAAATTGCATACTGATCCTTCCAACTTCACATTACACTTGGACTAAGAATGTCTTTCACTGAACTATGATTTAATGTCTCATTCTGTGCTTATATTTATTTTTAATTTAATTTATGTATTCGGCTGTGCTCGGTCTTTGCTGCCCTAGTTGCAGTGAGCAGAAGCGACCCTCATTGCGGTGTGCAGCCTCTCACTGTAGTCGCTTCTCTTGTTGCTGACCCCAGGTTTCGCTAACTGTGGCGTGGGCTCCAGAGCACAGGCTTGGTAGCCGCGCAACGCAGGCTTAGTTGCTCCGCAGCATGCGAAGATATTCCTGGACCAGAAATCAAACCCGTGTCTCCTATGTTAACAGGCAGATTCTTTACCACTGAGACTGGGGAAGCTCTTCTATGCTTTAAGCTAATGGTTAAATTAAGAAAGAACACAACAAAGAAAGTTTCTTTCTTGTGTAGAGCATTAAGTGGAGACATTATTCAATCTCTAACATGTAGAAAAGATTCACTAGCTGGTTTCCTAGAGTCAGTTGTGATAAGCATTCTAATTCATAGTTTTAGCCTTAACTACAATAAACAATACTACTACTACTTAGGGTGGATGTTCTAGTTTCCCTGACTTTTCTACTGATTTCTATATTTGCCTCAGTAATTCTGTTATTATGTGCCTTTAATTGTCTGTTTCTTCAAAAGATTTTCTATAAGTAGATTATTGCTATAAAAAATTAATGAAAAATGTTTCTTCTGCATCCTAGGAGGATTCCAGGTGATTATAATTTGTTGTATAAGAGCAGAAACTGCTGTAGTACAGTTGGAGCTTCTCTGTGGGTTATACTTTCTATCTCAAGCAACTTCATCAGGTTTGGATGAAGAAAAAATAGGACAAATGTGTTGTGTGTTTGTGTAAAAGTGTGTAAATGTCTGATATGTGTATGGTAGTTCAGCTGCCTGACAGTCATATTATCTCATCATCTTTCAGGGCCTGTGTGGCTAAAAATCAGTCAGACTTAAATTTGTATATCATATACAAGGGCACTAAAATTCTTGCCTGAAGTCATTCTCAGGCTGAAGGCTAACAGTTTTGAGAATCTGCAGGGTGGTATCTAAATACTGAAGAGACCACATCCTTCATTCACTTGTTCTTTCAGTCAACAAATATCGACTAAATGCCTNCAAGGGTACTAAAATTCTTGCCTGAAGTCATTCTCAGGCTGAAGGCTAACAGTTTTGAGAATCTGCAGGGTGGTATCTAAATACTGAAGAGACCACATCCTTCATTCACTTGTTCTTTCAGTCAACAAATATCGACTAAATGCCTGTGTTTTCTGAGACAGTGTTAGGACTACTGTCTCTGCTTCTAAGCTGCTTACAGTGTGTAGAAGAGATGTAACTCTGTAACACAAGACATGATGTTTATTGCTAATATTCCCCAAAAAAGGGTGTTGGGCAGGAGAGCAAAGAGGACCTCTAGAGCACCCAGGTCTGCAGCAGGTCAGTGAGCAGCTCAGCGTATCCTGCCCAGAGGCCAGAGCCCGGAGGCTCATCCCCCTGGGTAGGAGACGCTGAAAGGACAGCAAAGTGCGCTGTTTGTTACTTGTGTCCGAGTGGAGACCCTGCAGAACCAGACTCCCCCACTGGAATTATAGCTTTACCTTCCATCAGATAGATGCCAAGTCAAAGCTGTATATAATTAGTTGTAATAAACTTTTTGAAGCAAAGACGGAAGACAAAAATGGACATAAAACACGCACAGATTTGTCACAAAGATAAAAAGGGTCTTGTTGGAACGTTCTCACACGCACTGTCCAGTGAAGCCTTCGGTTCTGTTTTCTGTTGTACACGCTTCTGTGTCGACAGCCCCTTGCACTTAGTGACTTTTTAAAAAAATATATATAGTCTTTGAAAATCTGCACCAATTTTAAAATCTGACACTCATAACCCAACTGTATGTGAAGTGCTGACATTGTCTTTCAGATTGGCCTCAGAACAGTTTTCTNGCACTTAGTGACTTTTTAAAAATATATATATAGTCTTTGAAAATCTGCACCAATTTTAAAATCTGACACTCATAACCCAACTGTATGTGAAGTGCTGACATTGTCTTTCAGATTGGCCTCAGAACAGTTTTCTGAGTTAGTTTTCACTTTCCCATAAAATGAGATAAACAGAGTTTGCCAAAAAAGTTGGAGGGAAATGGCCTTTAGCAGTTATGCTTCAGTACATCGTTAGATACGGGGAGTTCATCTCTCAGTCGTCTTCATAAACGCTTCAACTTGGTTTCAAGATGTTGTGTCGACACCTTCTCTCCACAGGAATTCATGGGGTACCTGTAGGGTGAGGGGCCGGCCCTGAGGTGGGCACAGGGAGGGCGCTGTGCTAGGGAAACACACGGGAGGAAAGCCGCAGGCCTGCCTTCTGCATGGACGAGAGATCCTGGAAGATAGCAGAATGCATAACGTGTCATGAATTCTACAAAAGCCTCATCTACAAAGCAGAATGGGGGCAGAGAGGTAGAGGCAAGCAGCTCTGCCGAGGGCGATGAAAACACCTCTCTCGGAAGAAAGGACACTGGAGCTGAGTTTTGAACAATGGGTTCTCCAGGTCAGCCCTCCTCAACCTTTCTCCATCATAATGAGAAAGACATGTCACTCGTCTAATCCTGTATGATACCCTCATGTGGGCACAACCATATTCTGGTAGAAACATAACGTTTTGTAGGGACATAAAGTGTATGAAGCCATAGGAGCTCTTTCTTTTATTGCTACCTATCAAAGATTTTTGTGCTGGAAGAAGCACAAGCTGGAATCAAGATTACCAGGAGAAATATCAATAACCTCAGATATGCAGATAATACCACCCTTATGGCAGAAAGCGAAGAGGAACTAAAAAACCTCTTGATGAAAGTGAAAGAGGAGAGTGAAAAAGTTGGCTTAAAGCTCAACATTCAGAAAACGAAGATCATGGCATATCCGGTCCATCACTTCATGGGAAATAGATGGGGAAACAGTGGAAACAGTGTCAGACTTTATTTTGGGGGGCTCCAAAATCACTGNAGTTTCAGCTTTAGCATCATTCCTTCCAAAGAACACCCAGGGCTGATCTCCTTCAGAATGGACTGGTTGGATCTCCTTCACAGCACTTAACACCGTCTAAATTTCTATATACTTAGATTATCTGCTGTCCTTTCTTCCCTCTAAAACATGGTTAGCTATACAAGGTGGGGATTACTGTCTAATGACTAGAATGCCTGGCGCAGAGCAAGGACTCACTGATGTGAGCTGGGAGGGAGAAGGGGGAAAGGGTAGGAGAAGAAGGAGGGAGCGTGAGGGTCTTCTGACTCTCCTCGCCTCTCCCTCACAGCACACCTTGGATGTCAAGAGCACCACGTTACCTGCTGCTATTCGCTGCTCTGAGACCCGTCTTTCAGAAGAAGGAATCTTTCTCTTGGCCAATGGTCTAAACATGTTCTTATGGTTGGGAGTAAGCAGCCCACCAGAACTGATTCAAGGAATCTTTAACGTGCCATCTCTTGCACATGTCAACACAGATATGGTAGGTATATATTTTTTTCTTTGTTTTGCAGTAATAAACAAATTCTTAAATGCTTTTTGTTCATGTGCAACCATATATTATAGACAAAACAATAAGGTCTGTAGTTCTATATAAGAGAATTTTATGTTTTAATGAATAACAATTAGCTAGCATAAAGTTGTTTGTATAAAGTATTAGCCAACAACCAAATTAATGCTTTAATAGACTGCCAACACTACCAGAGCATTTCCTATTTGTTAATCACTGTGTTCCAAATACTTTAAACACACTGTTTCATTTAATTCTTGTAACAAATCAGTGAGACAGATACTAGTTTCAACATTTTCTAGACATCTCCAGTGAGGTATAGAGACAAGTTCTTTCAGTAGTAAGTGGCAGAGGTGGGAAGTGAGTTTGGTCTTAGGCTCTGGGCTCATCCCTGGTGCTGAACTACATATTCACAAGGATGTAGAATCTGTCAGACATGTTTAGCTACAGATATGACCATCCCACAAAAACAAATTATGCATCCTTCTGTTTCATTTATTTCAAAAGAGGTTTCAGATTTGATGTGGAATGAACACAAATGATGTTCTACTTAAACTGTAATTGTTGGTTTTCCTAGTATGCTCTGAGAATCACACTGACTGCATACCTTATTTGCAGACCATTGTGTGAGCCCCACTGCTGTGATGGTTGTCTTCCTCTGCTTGACTGGGTTCCCTATGAATTCACATGCAGAATGCAGCAGAGAATCTGTTCCCTGAGTCCTCACTCATTTTGGCAGATGGCTTAAGGCTTTAATTTCTGGTATGAAGGTAGACACATAGCATCTGGAGCAGGAGTCTGGATTAAAATTTCAGGTTAAATAGATATGTGGTCAGTTTAGAGAGCTGCATATGTATTATGAAAGTAAAAATATATTTTTAAAGAAATTAAAGGTATCCATTAAGAGGTTAGTTTTAAGATGAAGATTTAGAAATAGTAAGATGTTTGCATGTGGTTGAAATTAAGAATGATTAGAAATGCAGTTTCTTAAAAATTAAAATTCATTGGGCAAAGAAATATAAGTGTGAAGAATGTTTATATAAAATTTAAGGAAGCCTCCTCTTATGTCATATATTAAACATTAAATTTCACATATAAAATAAATGTTAATGCATATTTGTTGAATATACATATGAAGTAGCCAAAGTCTGTCCACCACAAAGCAACAGATTGCTAGGTGTGTGCTTATGTCTCCATATTTCTTCTCAACCTTCTTCAGAAAGTAAGACAAAAAAACAAATATTGCTTTCTTTTTAGAGGCAGTTGGCACTTTGAGACATATACATAAAGTATACTTATTTTATGTTTGTTTTTTAAATGAAAATTTAAAAATAATCTTAAATGTCAAGAGAATACATAGAGGGTGTGGAATGTGAATATAAATAATGAATTTCTTGCTATTTTTTTTAATAACTCCTGTGAAAAATATTGGCTTNCAGGAAACGTTAAGAGGAAAAACATGTTTGTGGAATTGTAGGAGTTTGTTTTTTTCCTGTTATCATTTAGTGACATACCTAATAAATTCACAAAACATTTCCTGTTTTAATTTCTATATATATTGAGTGGTATTGTAATTTGAATTTTCCTTATTATGGTTTATCTATCTGTATGTATATCATCCCCAGTGCACATTAGACATCTTGCATGTGGACTATGGCTTATTCCTCTGCAGAGGCCTTGATGCTTTGATAGAACCTGTGACACAGTCCTCCTTCAGTGTCTGATGAGTCTGTGACTGAGTTTAAGCTGCAGGAAGAGCACAGAGGAAGAGGATCTCAGGGGTAGCTGGAAATGGTGTTCTTGAACTCAAGAGGTAGAAAGAAGCTGGTAATACAGATTAGGAAATAACTTATACATTTCATTTCATTTAATAAACGTGTATATGACACTGTGTGCTGGGCATTACCTTAAGTACTGCACACATCAGAAACAATTTAATCCTCCTAACCACCCCAGGATCGTGAAGTAGAGGTGCTATTATTTTAGAAGAGAAAATGGAGGAAAAGAGAGGATAAGGATTTTTTGCGAGGCATACAGCTGGTAAGAGTCATGGCCGGGACCACATGCCCCGCGGTGAGCTGTGCTGAGGAACACTGTGCCAAGCCGCCAGGGCCCTGGGGAGCGTGACAGCCACCTGCCGCTCTGAATACCTGCCCCGTGCTGCTTTCGTTGCTCTAGGTGCTGCATGTGGGTTACCGGTTCATCCTCTCTGCATCCTCAGAGAGCAAATCTTGTTTCTCTTTTACAGGTAAAGTGCAGTGGGTCTTGATTCTCAGCAAAGAGCAAGCATCTGAAACCAGTGTCTCTCTCTTCCAGCTGATTTTGCCGGATTCCATGAAAGTCCTGCCGGTGTACATGAACTGCCTGTTGAAGAACTGCGTGCTACTCGGCAGACCCGAGATCTCCACTGACGAGCGGGCCTACCAGAGGCAGCTGGTCATGACCATGGGCGTGGCCGACTCGCAGCTCTTCTTTTACCCACAGCTTCTGCCCATAGTAAGTAGGAAGCGCGCTGTGGTGGCGCATTTCCTGGAGACGTCAGGGAGAGAATCATCCTTTGTTCTTAACCAGAAACTTCGGTGTCATGTGCAGGGCAGGCCTGAGACTGCTCGGGCTCGGGGCGGGGCACTCCAGCTCACGGAGCTGTCGGGTGACTGCGTCTCTGCCTTCATTCCCAGACGGGTCCTCTTTGACGGATTAGACAGATTGAACCGTCAGGAAGCTCAGCTTCAGTTGAAGAAATCTACCTTATGGCATGAAAGGCAACTGCTATATGTGTGTGGACTTTGATAAACACATACATTTGTTTTTAGACAGTGTATTAATTGTCTGTGAGTCACCACGTTTAATCAGAATGGCTCTGATGAGCCTTGTGCAGACGCCCTCAGGGAATGTACCTGGTGATGTACTCTGCTTCTTTACTGAAGATAGCCCTGACGTGCTCTCTGCCTCGGCTCCTTCCCCGCAGAGATCTAGCAGGTTATAACTGCGGGATCATAGCGGGAACAGCCAAGGGCTGGTTTCTGACTCCTGGATCAAAACGCACGCCCAGGCTGTCAGTAGTACAATTAGGAAGAGTTAACGTACATTCAAATAATTGATTTTCCGATAAAACTGGACTCTGCCAGAGAAGCTAGGACCCTGGGGAACACGGACATCACGGTCTCACTAAGACCGACTTGCCAAGGTTGCAGTGGCCAACATGTCAACAGACCGCGTGGGCTGCTCGCAGTCCTCTGACAGCCTCTCCCTCTAGCGCGCCCTCTTCACCTGCTTCCCGGGTTGCTCTCCCGCTTCCCCTGCCTCTCCCGCTGCCGCCTTTGCTGGTTTACCCTGCTTTCCCGTGCGGGCCCCCAGTGCGCAGGCCTCGGGACCCTTCTGTCTGCGCACACAGCCCAGCGGGGGTCTGACCTGCGTCAGGCCGGCAGCCACAGTCTGTGCCTACTTCAAGCTCCTGTCTGCAGCCGGCACCGCCCTGAGCTCCGCAGTGCTGGCGCCCCTGGAGCCCGTCTCCGTGGGCTGAGACGGGTACCGCCCCGGAGCACGCAGGGGCTCCTCTCCTGCAGTCTTCCCCCCACTGCCTCTGTCACCCTCCCTACTTCCGGTTCCTCAGGACCAAAGGCCCACGCTCACCCTTTGGCTGTCTTCTTCCTCACCCACCACATCTCATCCGTCAGCACTCTTTCCACGCCCACTGTCACCACCCAGACTCCAGCACAGTCGCCTCTCCTAACAAGCCTGCTTGCTGGCCCCTGTGGCCCCTCCAGTCACTTTTTGGCACGGAAGTCAGAGTAATGCTGTTCAAATAAGTGTCGGTTCATGGCCCTCTGCCACTCAGAACACCTCAGGATTTCCCACTTTAGGAGAAGCCGACCTGCTTCCCGCCTGGGCCCCGCCCTGCTTTCTGTCTGACCCATCTTATTTCTCTCTCTGTGTACTCCAGCCACCCTGGGCTCCTCGCTGAGCCCTGAACATCCGAGACAGTCCCGCGCCTCAGGCCCTATGCACCGGATGCCCCCCATCTGGAACGCCCATGGCCCCCGGCTCACATGTTACCTTCTTAACAAACCTCCTGGACTCCCCTGTTTAAAACTAACACTACCAGTGTGCTCTATCCCACTGCTCTGCTTCACAGCACTTAGATCAGTCGCTCAGTCCTGTCCAACTTTGCGACCTCATGAATCGCAGCTGTCCATCAACTCCCGGAGTTTACTGAAACTCACGTCCATCGAGTCGGTGATGCCATCCAGCCATCTCATCCGCTGTCGTCCCCTTCTCCTCCTGCCCCCAATCCCTCCCAGCATCAGAGTCTTTTCCATTGAGTCAACTCTTCGCATGAGGTGGTCAAAGTACTGGAGTTTCAGCTTTAGCATCATTCCTTCCAAAGAACACCCAGGGCTGATCTCCTTCAGAATGGACTGGTTGGATCTCCTTCACAGCACTTAACACCGTCTAAATTTCTATATACTTAGATTATCTGCTGTCCTTTCTTCCCTCTAAAACATGGTTAGCTATACAAGGTGGGGATTACTGTCTAATGACTAGAATGCCTGGCGCAGAGCAAGGACTCACTGATGTGAGCTGGGAGGGAGAAGGGGGAAAGGGTAGGAGAAGAAGGAGGGAGCGTGAGGGTCTTCTGACTCTCCTCGCCTCTCCCTCACAGCACACCTTGGATGTCAAGAGCACCACGTTACCTGCTGCTATTCGCTGCTCTGAGACCCGTCTTTCAGAAGAAGGAATCTTTCTCTTGGCCAATGGTCTAAACATGTTCTTATGGTTGGGAGTAAGCAGCCCACCAGAACTGATTCAAGGAATCTTTAACGTGCCATCTCTTGCACATGTCAACACAGATATGGTAGGTATATATTTTTTTCTTTGTTTTGCAGTAATAAACAAATTCTTAAATGCTTTTTGTTCATGTGCAACCATATATTATAGACAAAACAATAAGGTCTGTAGTTCTATATAAGAGAATTTTATGTTTTAATGAATAACAATTAGCTAGCATAAAGTTGTTTGTATAAAGTATTAGCCAACAACCAAATTAATGCTTTAATAGACTGCCAACACTACCAGAGCATTTCCTATTTGTTAATCACTGTGCTCCAGATACTTTAAACACACCGTTTCATTTAATTCTTGTAACAAATCAGTGAGACAGATACTAGTTTCAACATTTTCTAGACATCTCCAGTGAGGTATAGAGACAAGTTCTTTCAGTAGTAAGTGGCAGAGGTGGGAAGTGAGTTTGGTCTTAGGCTCTGGGCTCATCCCTGGTGCTGAACTACATATTCACAAGGATGTAGAATCTGTCAGACATGTTTAGCTACAGATATGACCATCCCACAAAAACAAATTATGCATCCTTCTGTTTCATTTATTTCAAAAGAGGTTTCAGATTTGATGTGGAATGAACACAAATGATGTTCTACTTAAACTGTAATTGTTGGTTTTCCTAGTATGCTCTGAGAATCACACTGACTGCATACCTTATTTGCAGACCATTGTGTGAGCCCCACTGCTGTGATGGTTGTCTTCCTCTGCTTGACTGGGTTCCCTATGAATTCACATGCAGAATGCAGCAGAGAATCTGTTCCCTGAGTCCTCACTCACGTTTTGGCAGATGGCTTAAGGCTTTAATTTCTGGTATGAAGGTAGACACATAGCATCTGGAGCAGGAGTCTGGATTAAAATTTCAGGTTAAATAGATATGTGGTCAGTTTAGAGAGCTGCATATGTATTATGAAAGTAAAAATATATTTTTAAAGAAATTAAAGGTATCCATTAAGAGGTTAGTTTTAAGATGAAGATTTAGAAATAGTAAGATGTTTGCATGTGGTTGAAATTAAGAATGATTAGAAATGCAGTTTCGTAAAAATTAAAATTCATTGGGCAAAGAACTATAAGTGTGAAGAATGTTTATATAAAATTTAAGGAAGCCTCCTCTTATGTCATATATTAAACATTAAATTTCACATATAAAATAAATGTTAATGCATATTTGTTGAATATACATATGAAGTAGCCAAAGTCTGTCCACCACAAAGCAACAGATTGCTAGGTTTGTGCTTATGTCTCCATATTTCTTCTCAACCTTCTTCAGAAAGTAAGACAAAAAAACAAATATTGCTTTCTTTTTAGAGGCAGTTGGCACTTTGAGACATATACATAAAGTATACTTATTTTATGTTTGTTTTTTAAATGAAAATTTAAAAATAATCTTAAATGTCAAGAGAATACATAGAGGGTGTGGAATGTGAATATAAATAATGAATTTCTTGCTATTTTTTTTAATAACTCCTGTGAAAAATATTGGCTATGATCTTTTCCTGAGATGTGTGACTTTTTGGTAAAATGTTCCAGTTCACTTTTCCAGGGGCTAACTCACAGATGTTGTCTTAGCTCTTGGTATCTCCTTGCTTAGAAGTAAGCATTAACATTTACTGTCTTAATGAAAGAAATCTAAGTCCAGATCTTTCATGTGCCCCGGGGGCCACATGCAGTGGGTGCTGTCTTTTATATACCATTACCCAGATTTCAGGGAAATCTAAGAGGCCACATTCCCTCTGAGAAGTCAGCATTTGGTGGTTTGAATGTTGGGACAGTGGTATTTGGATGGCATTTTCCACATAGGGTAATGCCTCAGGGTCCTGGTGCTGATCCACTGAAGGAATGAGGTATATCCTTCTCTCATAACACAGCCTTGAAATATCCATCTTGCAGAGGAATTAAAATCATGGTGACTTGACATTCTTTGCAAAAATCATATACTGTTTGTGTCAAATTATGCTGATAAGTATGAATCATTTTTAATGCATTTTTATTTCACATTTTTGGTTTTTAGGTAGATGAACTAAGCCAACAGCGTGGAAGGATATTTTTTAACTTTAACATTCTAATAATCTCATTCTGCTTCTATCTAAATGTTATAACTTGTACTGAAACTTAAACTTTATTTTCCTTAAATTTAGACATTATTGCCTGAGGTGGGAAATCCATACTCACAAACACTCAGAATGATAATGGGTATTATCCAACAAAAGCGGCCATATTCAATGAAGGTAAGAATGAGATTTTCTTCTTTCTTCAAGTGTTTTGATTTCCTTACAGACTTTAAAATGCATGTCCTATATTTTTATAACGTGATTTCTCATAGAAAACTCACAGTCTCTGAGTATACCTACTTACCTGTCAACCACACACATACAAAAATAACTATCACCATGCATTAACTATGGGTTATCTTTGTATTAACTTAGAAACAGTTAATATTATTAAGTCTTTGAAATGACTTTTTCTTCAATGCTTAGAATTATAGAAGCATTTGTTAAATATAAAAGCATTTGTTAAATTTGACTTTTACAGCTTTTGATTTATTATCTCTGAAAAATTTTGTTATCCTAGTCCTTCCAAGCCTTTTTTGAGTGTGAGTGAAAGAATGTAAAATGTCTGTTAAGTCAGAAAAATTATGCCTTGTTGCTAAGTGCCAAGTACTCACCCCTGTTTTCCTTCTCAAGCTCAATAGTAGAATTGCCTGGAATGTACAGATGATGGTGGTCTCTTACTGTACTACTTCCTGCAGAGGTGCAGGACACTCAGCTGCAGACAGGCCTCTACAAGAACCAGGGTATTGGGCTATTGTCCCCCCGAAACATAAATATTATGTCAGTTTATATCAATGTTCTTTACCATGATAGATACTCATGCATGCAAACGTCAACTTTAGTAGAACTTAGGAAAGTTGAATAAAGAGCTTTATAATCTCTAGGACATCTGGGTAAACAAAACCTTTCCAGAACTGTTTTTACATCACTACTTGGGTTCAGTTTTAGGGCAGGACCTAGAGAAGGCTCAGACTAAACATGTTCTTCACACAACAGTCTGAACACCCTGGAGACATGTGATGAAATCTTGGGGTCTTATGACACACAGATTGACCAGAACTAGTGTTCAGAATGCACAGCAAGATGAGCCACCTTTGTCCTAGTGGCTGCATCTCCACAACTGACCCCAAATTTCAGAGAAGGAGCCAGACTAAACGTGGCGATCACCTCTGTGCTCAGTAACTCCTTCTTCCAGGAAAAAAGAAAACCCTTTCCTCCCCCCCTGCTTTCTCTCACCTGCTTCATGACCTGCTTATCAAGATCATGTCAGCCGTGGTTATTAAAATATCTGGAGTAGTCGCCAAATATGATATGTAAATAAAATATAAGAAATTATATAATATTAATACTAATTTTAGTTTAAATGATTTTTTTAATGTGCTACTTGCAAATGTATCTCTGTTTGAAAAATCCTTGACATTTTCAGGGTTTCAAAGAATTTGAAAATCTAAAATCCAGAAATGTGAGAGCTGAAGGAATCCAGGAGATTCCTGGTGCCCCACAGCCTCTCAGCTGCCGTTGCTGCTTAGCAGATGTGAAAAGAAGTGTGCTCACCTGGTCAGGGCGCACAGCTGGGTCACAACAGACACAGGCCTGTCCTGGCTGTTCAGTCCATGCACTTGGTTTTACATCTTCTTCTCCAACCTTTGAAAATGGATCACACAAAGGAAATGAAGACACATTTAAAGAGTCTTTATATCTTTGAAAGAGTCCAGATTGACTAGGAGGAGAAAAGGGTCAAGGATAGCAAAATCAAACCAGAAGGCATTGCTACCTTCTCGATTATGCTAGTTTTTCAGAGAATCAGCCCTCTTAGAGCTCAGTGTCAGCACAGTCTTACATTTGTGGGAGAATTAAAAAAAAAAAAAAAANTGGTTTGAATGTTGGGACAGTGGTATTTGGATGGCATTTTCCACATAGGGTAATGCCTCAGGGTCCTGGTGCTGATCCACTGAAGGAATGAGGTATATCCTTCTCTCATAACACAGCCTTGAAATATCCATCTTGCAGAGGAATTAAAATCATGGTGACTTGACATTCTTTGCAAAAATCATATACTGTTTGTGTCAAATTATGCTGATAAGTATGAATCATTTTTAATGCATTTTTATTTCACATTTTTGGTTTTTAGGTAGATGAACTAAGCCAACAGCGTGGAAGGATATTTTTTAACTTTAACATTCTAATAATCTCATTCTGCTTCTATCTAAATGTTATAACTTGTACTGAAACTTAAACTTTATTTTCCTTAAATTTAGACATTATTGCCTGAGGTGGGAAATCCATACTCACAAACACTCAGAATGATAATGGGTATTATCCAACAAAAGCGGCCATATTCAATGAAGGTAAGAATGAGATTTTCTTCTTTCTTCAAGTGTTTTGATTTCCTTACAGACTTTAAAATGCATGTCCTATATTTTTATAACGTGATTTCTCATAGAAAACTCACAGTCTCTGAGTATACCTACTTACCTGTCAACCACACACATACAAAAATAACTATCACCATGCATTAACTATGGGTTATCTTTGTATTAACTTAGAAACAATTAATATTATTAAGTCTTTGAAATGACTTTTTCTTCAATGCTTAGAATTATAGAAGCATTTGTTAAATATAAAAGCATTTGTTAAATTTGACTTTTACAGCTTTTGATTTATTATCTCTGAAAAATTTTGTTATCCTAGTCCTTCCAAGCCTTTTTTGAGTGTGAGTGAAAGAATGTAAAATGTCTGTTAAGTCAGAAAAATTATGCCTTGTTGCTAAGTGCCAAGTACTCACCCCTGTTTTCCTTCTCAAGCTCAATAGTAGAATTGCCTGGAATGTACAGATGATGGTGGTCTCTTACTGTACTACTTCCTGCAGAGGTGCAGGACACTCAGCTGCAGACAGGCCTCTACAAGAACCAGGGTATTGGGCTATTGTCCCCCCGAAACATAAATATTATGTCAGTTTATATCAATGTTCTTTACCATGATAGATACTCATGCATGCAAACGTCAACTTTAGTAGAACTTAGGAAAGTTGAATAAAGAGCTTTATAATCTCTAGGACATCTGGGTAAACAAAACCTTTCCAGAACTGTTTTTACATCACTACTTGGGTTCAGTTTTAGGGCAGGACCTAGAGAAGGCTCAGACTAAACATGTTCTTCACACAACAGTCTGAACACCCTGGAGACATGTGATGAAATCTTGGGGTCTTATGACACACAGATTGACCAGAACTAGTATTCAGAATGCACAGCAAGATGAGCCACCTTTGTCCTAGTGGCTGCATCTCCACAACTGGCCCCAAATTTCAGAGAAGGAGCCAGACTAAACATGGCAATCACCCCTGTGCTCAGTAACTCCTTCTTCCAGGAAAAAAGAAAACCCTTTCCTCCCCCACTGCTTTCTCTCACCTGCTTCATGACCTGCTTATCAAGATCATGTCAGCCGTGGTTATTAAAATATCTGGAGTAGTCGCCAAATATGATATGTAAATAAAATATAAGAAATTATATAATATTAATACTAATTTTAGTTTAAATGATTTTTTTAATGTGCTACTTGCAAATGTATCTCTGTTTGAAAAATCCTTGACATTTTCAGGGTTTCAAAGAATTTGAAAATCTAAAATCCAGAAATGTGAGAGCTGAAGGAATCCAGGAGATTCCTGGTGCCCCACAGCCTCTCAGCTGCCGTTGCTGCTTAGCAGATGTGAAAAGGAGTGTGCTCACCTGGTCAGGGCGCACAGCTGGGTCACAACAGACACAGGCCTGTCCTGGCTGTTCAGTCCATGCACTTGGTTTTACATCTTCTTCTCCAACCTTTGAAAATGGATCACACAAAGGAAATGAAGACACATTTAAAGAGTCTTTATATCTTTGAAAGAGTCCAGATTGACTAGGAGGAGAAAAGGGTCAAGGATAGCAAAATCAAACCAGAAGGCATTGCTACCTTCTCGATTATGCTAGTTTTTCAGAGAATCAGCCCTCTTAGAGCTCAGTGTCAGCACAGTCTTACATTTGTGGGAGAATTAAAAAAAAAAAAAAAANTCTGGCTGCGACCCTCTCAGCGGATTTCCACCATCCAGAATCCCAAGAAGTCTTGGTTAGCAATGAAGTCTGCTTGCAGTTTGGTACAGGATGCCTCTCTGGGGCTGCGATTGCCCCCTTATGGCTCTGGCTGCCCTCGCCTGCCTGTCTCCAGCGGGGGATGGGCCAGTCTGCAGCTGACTAGTTCTGCTCAGTCCTTTGTTCTGTGAGCGTGCCTGGCGGTGGTTAGGGCTTTTCGTGGGATCGCGGGATAACTATCCCACAGTCTGGGTTGCTATCTCAAGCTAGTTCCCTCAGATTGCCCTCAGGGCATTCAGGCCTGGTCCTTATTGTAATCAGTGCCATGCACTCCTCCCTGTCCCTTCCCAGCTTGCTAGTGGGGGATGTGAGCGTCTGGGTTGTTGCACTGCTGGGAGTTGCTGTTAGGCATGTAATCTGTGGGTTGTAATTGTTTACTTATTTTTCCTCCTGGTTATTTTGTCCTCTGAGATTCCAAGGCTCACCACAGACCCACCGGAGAGAGTGTTTCCTGGTGTTTGGAAATGTCTCTCTTTTTTAAGACTCCCTTCCCGGGACGGATTTCCGTCCCTACCTCTTTTATCTTTTAAAATTTTGTCCTACCTCCTTTTGAAGACAATGGGCTGCTTTTCTGGGTGCCTTATGTCTTCTGCCAGCATTCAGAAGTTGTTCTGTGGAATTTTCTTGACACTCAAATGTTCTTTTGATGAATTTGTGGGGGAGAAAGTGGTCTCCTCACCCTGTTCCTCCACCATCTTCCTCCTTGATTCTTTGTATTTCTTAGTAAGAAAAGGGCTTATTAACTCTTCAAGTTCAAGTTCAGTCGCTCAGTCCTTGGAAAGCAAGGACTCTTTGTGACTCTGTGTTCTTATAGATTATTTCTCCCAGTGGGTGTTTCATGTAGAGGCAACAACTTGTGTGGCTGTTCCTCAGCCTCTCTGGCTGCTCTGCGCATACGATCCCAGGGATAGATTGGAGACATCTGCTTTTCTTTCTCTTTGTCTCCTGCTCTCCATCTCATCCTGTATTTCACCCTTAGTTTTTGCTCTGTGAGCTTCTCTTACTTCGATGGTCTGTTTCTATTGAAACCAGAGTACTCTTGAGGTCATACTGAGACAGGGTTTGTTTGGACCTCTCCTCTACTTGGGCTGCTTGAATCTGTTTGGGTTGTTACTGAGACCAAGGCAACCATTCCTGGGGGGATTCCCTGACTTTCAGTCTGCCCAGTTTGGAGCCCCAGGATCAGGGGCAAAGTAGGACAGGAGGGAGCTGAAGGTTTCACACCCAAATCTGTACCCTTAGGACATAAATCGTACCCTTAGGCATGTATCGCAGAGAGAAAAAGGGCAACACATACGCTACTTCTAACCATCTCCCTTGTTTTCTCTATTTACAACCAGTCTAATTGTAAAACAGTATTATACTTAAGAGACCATCCAACCGGCCACCGTTCGCCATCCTCCAGTGGGTACCGTGGCCATGCAGTATCACATAGGAAGACCAGGCATGTCATCTTTAAGCTCTGACGGTCAAATCTATCCCAGTTTTTCAGGATACAATTCACAGGAGTAAGGCTGGAACTGTTAGCTACCATCTGTAAGAGAGAAAAAAGCAATCAGCGCTCTCTTTCTACTAGAGGCATCCCTCCCTGCTCTAGGTGGGGTTGTAGCCAGACTTTCCACCGAAGCTTTCCTTCCCTGGTTTGGACTTAGTCTGTCCCTTACCAACGTAGGCACCATACTCATCCCTCCCGGTTCCACCACTGAGACGGGGTGGGGATGCACCAGGGGCAGACCTGTTGGCATCCCAGACTAGTGTCCAGTTCCTCACCATTAAAGCCTTGCTTGCCTCTGATGCCACCCAGGGTGCAATCTGAGTAACCTTCCAGAATACCTCCCCAGCTAAGACTACTGGGGGAAAAATTTGTCTCCTGAGTGCCTGTGCATGACCCTGAGTATATTCCTGACCACAATAAGACCAGTATAAACATAAAACCAAACTGTTCCTTCTGAGTGTCATCACACCAGTATTCTCACAGATTCCACAGAAAGAATAGCTAAGGAGTTGGGACAAAAGCCACCGGAGAGCCTCCTCTGGTCCACTAAGAGCTAGTGTTAGCAAAGGGGCCTGCTGTACTTCCTGAGTAACCTGGAACCCAAGAGATGCTCTTGGAGCTAGAGCTTCGTCTAGCTTCTGAACTTTCAACTCCTAGTGAAGCGAGGCACTTCCTGACTACCAATCTAAGTTTGGGAGCTAAGTAACAGCACACAATAACAGCATAGATCACAAATCTCTTGAAAGTCTGTGGTCTGACAGTTTAGGTTAGTAGTTCTAACTTCCCAGGCAATTACAAAGTGGTCAAAGAGACCAGGAAAAGGTGACCGAGAAAGGAAAGTTCAGTCCACACGCTTTGCCCATCTCTGGCTGCTCCCCTCACAGGAAGGTTGGGTGTCTTTTGGCATTGGCAGCTCAGTATAAACCCCCGATGATGCTGCGACGTCACTTCAGTCATGTCCGACTCCGTGCGACCCCATAGACAGAAGCCCACGAGGCTCCCCTGTCCCTGGGATTCTCCAGGAAAGAACACTGGAGTGGGTTGCCATTTCCTTCTCCAATGCATGAAAGTGAAAAGTGAAAAGGAAGTCATCGCTCAGTCGTGTCCAACTCTTAGCGACCCCATGCACTACAGCCTACCAGGCTCCTCTATCCACGGGATTTTCCAGGCAAGAGTCCTGGAGTGGGGTGCCATTGCCTTCTCCAAACCCCCCAATAAGGTTCCCCTTTTGGGAGCTGCCTTCAGTCATTACAAGGCACCACAAAACCACAGAGCAGGGCTCATCACTTGTTTCACACAGGGCGTGTCATTCATTTGCACTGAAGAGTTAGTAAAGCAGAAAACGTGTATACTGATAAAGCAAAGAGGCTACAGCTCTGAGTGTTCTTACCTTGTCCTGAAGATCCTGGATGAGCCCCCAAGAAGACAGCTCACAGTGAACGGTGTCAGATTCGTGATCTCTGAAGATTTAACTTCGGGACCAGGGACCAGGCTTGATCACTCAAGAGCTTTTGTGTAGCAGAATTTTATTAAATTATGAAAAGGGACCAAAGAAGCTTCTGACATAGACATCAGAAGGGGATGGAGAGTGCCCCCCTGCTAGTGTTAGCAAGCCGTTTTGTGTCTGTTAGAAAGCTATTAATCAGGTAAGAGAGACACTTCCAGGCTGACAGTTTCACCAGGCCCCTCTCCCACAATATGCATTTTTGAGATAGGATGGCACGAAGTGTGTCATCCCCCAGCCATAAAACAGTTGATATGAATACTGGTTTGTTGAGCTATTATCAACCCAACGTTTGAGAAAAGAAAAGTTAGTCTTAGGTGGAACCATTTTGAAGAAGGGCAAATTTCAAAGCAAATACATAGTTTCATTAGCATAGCTTAAGGAAAAAAAAATTTCCATAGTTTGTTTCCTCTTGCCACTTAGAGAGAGAGAAAAAATATCTGAGACTTGCAGCCTATTTTCTCCATTTGGAGACCCCTGACCTTCATGCCTGTTACCCTCTCTATAGAAAAAGCAATGGAATTCCAGAAGAACATCTACTTCTGTCCATTGACTACGCTAAAGCCTCTGACTATCCACTTGTTGTGGACCACAACAAACTGTGGGAAATTCTTAAACAGATGGGAATACCAGACCCTCTTACCTGCTTCCTCAGAAATCTGTATGCAGGTCAAGCAGCAACAGTTAGAACCAGACATGGAACAACCAAATGGTTCAAAATTGGGAAAGGAGTACATCAAGGCTGTATATTATCACCTTGCTTGTTTAGTACATCATGTGAAATGTGGAGCTGGATGAATCTCAAGCTGGAATCAAGATTGCCAGGAGAAATATCAGTAAGATATATCTCAGATATGCAGTTGATACCACCCTAACGGCAGACAGAGAAGAGGAACTAAAGAGCCTCTTGATGAAGGTGAAAGAGGACAGCAAAAAAGGTGGTTGAAAGCAACATTCAAAAACCTAAGATCATGGCATCAGGTCCCATTACTTCACGGCAAATAGATGGGGGGAAAAGTGTAAACAGTAACAGACTTTATTTTCTTGGGCTCCAAAATAACTGAGGACAGTGACTACAGCCACGAAATTAAAAGACATTTGCTCCTTGGAAGAAAAGCTATGACAAACCTAGACAGTGTATTAAAAAGCAAAAACATTACTTTGCCAACAAAGGTCAGAATAGACAAAGTTATGGTTTTTCCAGCAGTCATGTACAGACGTGAGAGTTGGACCAACCATAAAGCAAGCTGAGCACCAAAGAATTGATGCTTTCGAGCTATGGGGCTAGAGAACAGTCTTGAGAGTCTCTTGGAAAGCAAGGAGATCAAACCAATCAACCATAAAGGAAATCAATTCTATATTCATTGCAAGGGCTAATGCTGAAGCTCCAATACTTTGGCCACCTGATGTGAAGAACCAACTCATTGGAAAAGACCTTGATTTGGGGGAAAGACTGAAGACAGAAGGAGAAAAGGGTGACAGAGGATGAGATGGTTGGATGGCATCACTGACTCAATGGACTCGAGTCTGAGCAAACTGCAGGAGACGGTGAAGGACAGGGAAGCATGGTGTGCCTGCAAGTCCATGGGATCGCAGAGTCTGACATGACTGAGAGACTGAACAACAAGACAATGATGAAAGAAATTACAAGCAGATATAAAGGTATACTGTGTTCATGGATTGGAATAATTAATATTGTTAAAATAACTTATCTACCTAAGGCAATCTACAGATTCAATGTGATCCCCATCAAAATACCAAGAGCATTTTTCACAGTAATAGAACAAATAATTTTAAAATCTGTATGGAAACATAAAAGGCCCCAAACAGTCAGGAGAAAGAAAACCAGAGCTAGAGGAATCACACTCCTTTACTTCAGCATATAATATGAAGCTACAGTAATAAAAATACTATAGTATTGGAACAAAAATACACAAATAGATCAATAAAACAGAATAGACAGCCCAGAAATAAACTCACGCATCTGTGGTCACAGCAAGAATATATAATGGAGAAAAGACAGTCTCTTCAATAAATGGTGGTAGGAAAACTGAAAAGTTACATGTTAAAGAATGAAATTAGAACATTCTCTAACACCACACACAAAAACAAACTCAAAATGTATTCAACACCTAAATTTAAGACCAGAAACCATAAATCTCCTGGAGGAAAACATAGGACAAACACTCTTTGACATAAGTTGTAGCAGTAATTTTTTTGTCTGTTTCCTAAAGGAAATAAAAGCAAAGTTAGACAAATGGGACCTGATTAAATTTAAGAGCTATTGCACAGCAAGGGAAACCATAAAATGAAAAGGTTAACTACTAAATGGGAGAAAATATTTGCAACTGATATAACAAATAAGGGATTGCTATCTAAATATATATAAACAGCTCATAAAACAAACAAACAAATCCAACTAAAAACTGGGCAGAAGACCTGAAGAGACATTTTTCCAAGGCATAAAGATGGCCAGCAGGAATGTGAAAAGCTGCTCAATACTGTTAATCAGAGAAATGCAAATCAAAACCACAATGAGCTATCACACCTAGTAGAATGGCTAGCATTGAAAAGGACACAAATAACAAATGTTGGTGAAGATGGAGAAAAGGGAACTTTCACACACTGCCAGTGGAAATCAAACTGGTACAGCCACTGTGGAAAATAGTATGGAGGTTCCTCAAAACACTAAAAACATAACTACCACATGACCTAGCAATTCCACTCCTGGGTACCTATCTGAAAAAAATAAAAACACTAATTTGAAAAGATACATGCACCCCAAAGTAACACAGCAGCAAAGCTAAGCTAAGGAACAACACAATAGCCAAGCTAGGGAAGCAACCTAAGTGTTCATCAACAGATGAACTGATAAATATGTGGTGTACACACACACACACACACACACACACACTCATACAATGAAATACTACTCAGCAACAACAGCAAAAAAAGAATGAAATTTTGCCTAATGCAACTATATGGATGGATTTGGAGGGTATTACACTTAGTGAAATTAAGTCAGAAATACTGCATGTTATCATTTACATGTAGAGTCTAAAAAAATCAAAGAAACTAGGGAATATAACAAAGAAACAGACTCACAGATATAGAGACCAATGGTTACCAGGAGGTAAAGGGAAGTGGGGTGGAAAGAACAAGATAGGAATAGGGTGTTAAGAGGTATAAATGACTGCGTAAAAAAAAAGTTCAAGGATATATTGTACAATACAGAGAATATAGTCAATATTTCATAATAACTATACATGAGCTACAACTTTAAAAAAATTTAAAAATAGTCTTAATTATTGCCCTGTGTGTTCCCAATGGTATAGAAAATAGAACCAATAAATATAAGTGACAAGGTGCAGCTCAACTGAAAGAAGAAAATTCTAAGTAATTAGGTAGGTGCTCAAAGAATGTGCTGTTCAAAGAGATAATCTGTTCTCACCTAACAAATATTTATTTCACAGCTGCTGTGTGCAATGTGTCAGGCACTATACCCCAACTGGGGAGACAGACAACAAACAGTAAGACCACAAACAAAATATCATATATATACGTTATATACACGTCTGTATGTATATATATTATATATGGGCTCCCTGGTGGCTCAGCGGTATAGAATCTGCCAGCAATGCAAGAGATACAGGTTCAATCTTTGGGTCGGAAAGATCAAGGAAATGGTAACCTGCTCCAGTATTCTTGCCCGGGAAATTCCATGGGCTGAGGAGCCTGGCGGGCTTCCATCTGTGGGACTGCAAGAGTCAGGCATGACTGAGCACAAAGGCACATGCATGAAATAGTATATATATTAGGGATATCTCATGTAATCTAGCTGGGGGCAGGGTATAGTCAGTAAAAATTTCACAGTACTTAAAATACTGAAGCTGAGACCTGGAAAGGTAGACATTAGCCAGGTCATAGGGAGTACTGGTAAAATATTCCAGAAAAGGAAAAAAATATGCATGAAGGCCCACAGTGACAGACAGCATATACTACCCTTCCAATAAACCTAAAAGATTTTAAGTTTAAAGTTGACTGGAACTTACTAAGGAGAAAAAAGCAGCAAAAGAGAAAATTGAGTTCTGGTCAAGGGGAAGTTTGGACTTAAGCATAAAGCAAACTGCATACATTCAAAGTAACTTTAGCAAGCCAGGTAAGATCATCCTTTAGGAAGATCACTTTGGGGTGTGAGGTGGCAGAACTAAAGCAGAGAAACCATTTAGGCAGCTCTCAGAATAGTCCCTTTGAGGACACATAGGGTGGCCTGAACTAAAATGATGGTATTTGACAGAAAAGGGCAGGGAAGAACTGGAGTTAGTGAGGGAGAAGGAAGTGTCTGAAAACGATTTCTGCTTTGGATAGCTGGGTAGACAGACCATTCCCTAAAAAAGGAAACACAGAGTTGAAACAGATTGTGTATATGTGTGTGTCTTTGTGTCTAAGGGGTAGTTCACATCTGTATGTTAAGGTACGTTTTAAGTTATGCAAGTGAGACCAACTGCAGCACCTAAAAATATGGGTCTGAGCCTCAAGAAAGATCTCTGGGCTGGAAATGTGCAAGCCATCTACACAGAGGGGGGAAAAGTCACACCGATGGATAAAACAAACAAACAAACAAAAAAAAAACATAGGGAAATCCTGTAGTAAGAGCACAACAAATCCTTGACAGACAGTAAAATAGAAACCTGGAGACTGAGAAGGAAGTGCAAGAGAAGGAGAAGACGTGGCAGGAGGGTGTCACAGCACCAAGGGAAAGGGGTACATGGAGGTGGACAGGCAAGTTCCAGGCTTCCCAAAGGCAAGCTATAAAGACTAAGAGGTACACTGGAATTAGTTGGGGGGAAAAAAAAGTCATGGGGAACTGGTAAGAGCAGTTTTACTGGGGCAATAAGCTTAAATGCTAGATGAGCAAAGGTTGAGGAATAGGAGACAGATGGAGGCAGCTCAAGAAAGGGATGAGAGAGGGTCACAGGCAGAAGGAAGGAATTTGTTATTTAAGACAGGTAGGGATTTGACATTTAAATACTGGCAGTCCAGTATTGGGAAAAAAAAAAAAA
>SJYW01053633.1:458486-469399 GCA_006410735.1 Raphicerus campestris
TGGCCCCCAGTTGAAGGCTGAGACTTATCCCCTCCCCCGTCCCAGCTGCTGGGTTTTCTGGGTGTACAACGGGCAAGCCTTGTCTCTCTTCTGGGAAGCTGATCTCTGGCTGCGACCCTCTCAGCGGATTTCCACCATCCAGAATCCCAAGAAGTCTTGGTTAGCAATGAAGTCTGCTTGCAGTTTGGTACAGGATGCCTCTCTGGGGCTGCGATTGCCCCCTTATGGCTCTGGCTGCCCTCGCCTGCCTGTCTCCAGCGGGGGATGGGCCAGTCTGCAGCTGACTAGTTCTGCTCAGTCCTTTGTTCTGTGAGCGTGCCTGGCGGTGGTTAGGGCTTTTCGTGGGATCGCGGGATAACTATCCCACAGTCTGGGTTGCTATCTCAAGCTAGTTCCCTCAGATTGCCCTCAGGGCATTCAGGCCTGGTCCTTATTGTAATCAGTGCCACACACTCCTCCCTGTCCCTTCCCAGCTTGCTAGTGGGGGATGTGAGCGTCTGGGTTGTTGCACTGCTGGGAGTTGCTGTTAAGCATGTAATCTGTGGGTTGTAATTGTTTACTTATTTTTCCTCCTGGTTATTTTGTCCTCTGAGATTCCAAGGCTCACCACAGACCCACCGGAGAGAGTGTTTCCTGGTGTTTGGAAATGTCTCTCTTTTTTAAGACTCCCTTCCCGGGACGGATTTCCGTCCCTACCTCTTTTATCTTTTAAAATTTTGTCCTACCTCCTTTTGAAGACAATGGGCTTCTTTTCTGGGTGCCTGATGTCTTCTGCCAGCATTCAGAAGTTGTTCTGTGGAATTTTCTTGACACTCAAATGTTCTTTTGATGAATTTGTGGGGGAGAAAGTGGTCTCCTCACCCTGTTCCTCCACCATCTTCCTCCTTGATTCTTTGTATTTCTTAGTAAGAAAAGGGCTTATTAACTCTTCAAGTTCAGTCGCTCAGTCCTTGGAAAGCAAGGACTCTTTGCGACTCTGTGTTCTTATAGATTATTTCTCCCAGTGGGTGTTTCATGTAGAGGCAACAACTTGTGTGGCTGTTCCTCAGCCTCTCTGGCTGCTCTGCGCATACGATCCCAGGGATAGATTGGAGACATCTGCTTTTCTTTCTCTTTGTCTCCTGCTCTCCATCTCATCCTGTATTTCACCCTTAGTTTTTGCTCTGTGAGCTTCTCTTACTTCGATGGTCTGTTTCTATTGAAATCAGAGTACTCTTGAGGTCATACTGAGACAGGGTTTGTTTGGACCTCTCCTCTACTTGGGCTGTTTGAATCTGTTTGGATTGTTACTGAGACCAAGGCAACCATTCCTGGGGGGATTCCCTGACTTTCAGTCTGCCCAGTTTGGAGCCCCAGGATCAGGGGCAAAGTAGGACAGGAGGGAGCTGAAGGTTTCACACCCAAATCTGTACCCTTAGGACATAAATCTGGCATGTATCGCAGAGAGAAAAAGGGCAACACATATGCTACTTCTAACCATCTCCCTTGTTTTCTCTATTTACAACCAGTCTAATTGTAAAACAGTATTATACTTAAGAGACCATCCAACCGGCCACCGTTCGCCATCCTCCAGTGGGTACCGTGGCCATGCAGTATCACATAGGAAGACCAGGCATGTCATCTTTAAGCTCTGACGGTCAAATCTATCCCAGTTTTTCAGGATACAATTCACAGGAGTAAGGCTGGAACTGTTAGCTACCATCTGTAAGAGAGAAAAAAGCAATCAGCGCTCTCTTTCTACTAGAGGCATCCCTCCCTGCTCTAGGTGGGGTTGTAGCCAGACTTTCCACCGAAGCTTTCCTTCCCTGGTTTGGACTTAGTCTGTCCCTTACCAACGTAGGCACCATACTCGTCCCTCCCGGTTCCACCACTGAGACGGGGTGGGGATGCACCAGGGGCAGACCTGTTGGCATCCCAGACTAGTGTCCAGTTCCTCACCATTAAAGCCTTGCTTGCCTCTGATGCCACCCAGGGTGCAATCTGAGTAACCTTCCAGAATTCCTCCCCAGCTAAAACTACTGGGGGAAAAATTTGTCTCCTGAGTGCCTGTGCATGACCCTGAGTATATTCCTGACCACAATAAGACCAGTATAAACATAAAACCAAACTGTTCCTTCTGAGTGTCATCACACCAGTATTCTCACAGATTCCACAGAAAGAATAGCTAAGGAGTTGGGACAAAAGCCACCGGAGAGCCTCCTCTGGTCCACTAAGAGCTAGTGTTAGCAAAGGGGCCTGCTGTACTTCCTGAGTAANAACATAAAACCAAACTGTTCCTTCTGAGTGTCATCACACCAGTATTCTCACAGATTCCACAGAAAGAATAGCTAAGGAGTTGGGACAAAAGCCACCGGAGAGCCTCCTCTGGTCCACTAAGAGCTAGTGTTAGCAAAGGGGCCTGCTGTACTTCCTGAGTAACCTGGAACCCAAGAGATGCTCTTGGAGCTAGAGCTTCGTCTAGCTTCTGAACTTTCAACTCCTAGTGAAGCGAGGCACTTCCTGACTACCAATCTAAGTTTGGGAGCTAAGTAACAGCACACAGTAACAGCATAGATCACAAATCTCTTGAAAGTCTGTGGTCTGACAGTTTAGGTTAGTAGTTCTAACTTCCCAGGCAATTACAAAGTGGTCAAAGAGACCAGGAAAAGGTGACCGAGAAAGGAAAGTTCAGTCCACACGCTTTGCCCATCTCTGGCTGCTCCCCTCACAGGAAGGTTGGGTGTCTTTTGGCATTGGCAGCTCAGTATAAACCCCCGACGATGCTGCGACGTCACTTCAGTCATGTCCGACTCCGTGCGACCCCATAGACAGAAGCCCACGAGGCTCCCCTGTCCCTGGGATTCTCCAGGAAAGAACACTGGAGTGGGTTGCCATTTCCTTCTCCAATGCATGAAAGTGAAAAGTGAAAAGGAAGTCATCGCTCAGTCGTGTCCAACTCTTAGCGACCCCATGCACTACAGCCTACCAGGCTCNACAAAAATACACAAATAGATCAATAAAACAGAATAGACAGCCCAGAAATAAACTCACGCATGTGTGGTCACAGCAAGAATATATAATGGAGAAAAGACAGTCTCTTCAATAAATGGTGGTAGGAAAACTGAAAAGTTACATGTTAAAGAATGAAATTAGAACATTCTCTAACACCACACACAAAAACAAACTCAAAATGTATTCAACACCTAAATTTAAGACCAGAAACCATAAATCTCCTGGAGGAAAACATAGGACAAACACTCTTTGACATAAGTTGTAGCAGTAATTTTTTTGTCTGTTTCCTAAAGGAAATAAAAGCAAAGTTAGACAAATGGGACCTGATTAAATTTAAGAGCTATTGCACAGCAAGGGAAACCATAAAATGAAAAGGTTAACTACTAAATGGGAGAAAATATTTGCAACTGATATAACAAATAAGGGATTGCTATCTAAATATATATAAACAGCTCATAAAACAAACAAACAAATCCAACTAAAAACTGGGCAGAAGACCTGAAGAGACATTTTTCCAAGGCATAAAGATGGCCAGCAGGAATGTGAAAAGCTGCTCAATACTGTTAATCAGAGAAATGCAAATCAAAACCACAATGAGCTATCACACCTAGTAGAATGGCTAGCATTGAAAAGGACACAAATAACAAATGTTGGTGAAGATGGAGAAAAGGGAACTTTCACACACTGCCAGTGGAAATCAAACTGGTACAGCCACTGTGGAAAATAGTATGGAGGTTCCTCAAAACACTAAAAACATAACTACCACATGACCTAGCAATTCCACTCCTGGGTACCTATCTGAAAAAAATAAAAACACTAATTTGAAAAGATACATGCACCCCAANAGCCACTGTGGAAAATAGTATGGAGGTTCCTCAAAACACTAAAAACATAACTACCACATGACCTAGCAATTCCACTCCTGGGTACCTATCTGAAAAAAATAAAAACACTAATTTGAAAAGATACATGCACCCCAAAGTAACACAGCAGCAAAGCTAAGCTAAGGAACAACACAATAGCCAAGCTAGGGAAGCAACCTAAGTGTTCATCAACAGATGAACTGATAAATATGTGGTGTACACACACACACACACACACACTCATACAATGAAATACTACTCAGCAACAACAGCAAAAAAAGAATGAAATTTTGCCTAATGCAACTATATGGATGGATTTGGAGGGTATTACACTTAGTGAAATTAAGTCAGAAATACTGCATGTTATCATTTACATGTAGAGTCTAAAAAAATCAAAGAAACTAGGGAACATAACAAAGAAACAGACTCACAGATATAGAGACCAATGGTTACCAGGAGGTAAAGGGAAGTGGGGTGGAAAGAACAAGATAGGAATAGGGTGTTAAGAGGTATAAATGACTGCGTAAAAAAAAAGTTCAAGGATATATTGTACAATACAGGGAATATAGTCAATATTTCATAATAACTATACATGAGCTACAACTTTAAAAAAATTTAAAAATAGTCTTAATTATTGCCCTGTGTGTTCCCAATGGTATAGAAAATAGAACCAATAAATATAAGTGACAAGGTGCAGCTCAACTGAAAGAAGAAAATTCTAAGTAATTAGGTAGGTGCTCAAAGAATGTGCTGTTCAAAGAGATAATCTGTTCTCACCTAACAAATATTTATTTCACAGCTGCTGTGTGCAATGTGTCAGGCACTATACCCCAACTGGGGAGACAGACAACAAACAGTAAGACCACAAACAAAATATCATATATATANCCAATAAATATAAGTGACAAGGTGCAGCTCAACTGAAAGAAGAAAATTCTAAGTAATTAGGTAGGTGCTCAAAGAATGTGTTGTTCAAAGAGATAATCTGTTCTCACCTAACAAATATTTATTTCACAGCTGCTGTGTGCAATGTGATATGGCACTATACCCCAACTGGGGAGACAGACAACAAACAGTAAGACCACAAACAAAATCTCATATATATACGTTATATACACGTCTGTATGTATATATATATATGGGCTCCCTGGTGGCTCAGCGGTATAGAATCTGCCAGCAATGCAAGAGACACAGGTTCAATCTTTGGGTCGGAAAGATCAAGGAAATGGTAACCTGCTCCAGTATTCTTGCCCGGGAAATTCCATGGGCTGAGGAGCCTGGCGGGCTTCCATCTGTGGGACTGCAAAAGAGTCAGGCATGACTGAGCACACAGGCACATGCATGATATAGTATATATATTAGGGATATCTCATGTAATCTAGCTGGGGGCAGGGTATAGTCAGTAAAAATTTCACAGTACTTAAAATACTGAAGCTGAGACCTGGAAAGGTAGACATTAGCCAGGTCATAGGGAGTACTGGTAAAATATTCCAGAAAAGGAAAAAAATATGCATGAAGGCCCACAGTGACAGACAGCATATACTACCCTTCCAATAAACCTAAAAGATTTTAAGTTTAAAGTTGACTGGAACTTACTAAGGAGAAAAAAGCAGCAAAAGAGAAAATTGAGTTCTGGTCAAGGGGAAGTTTGGACTTAAGCATAAAGCAAACTGCATACATTCAAAGTAACTTTAGCAAGCCAGGTAAGATCATCCTTTAGGAAGATCACTTTGGGGTGTGAGGTGGCAGAACTAAAGCAGAGAAACCATTTAGGCAGCTCTCAGAATAGTCCCTTTGAGGACACATAGGGTGGCCTGAACTAAAATGATGGTATTTGACAGAAAAGGGCAGGAAAGAACTGGAGTTAGTGAGGGAGAAGGAAGTGTCTGAAAACGATTTCTGCTTTGGATAGCTGGGTAGACAGACCATTCCCTAAAAAAGGAAACACAGAGTTGAAACAGATTGTGTATATGTGTGTGTCTTTGTGTCTAAGGGGTAGTTCACATCTGTATGTTAAGGTACGTTTTAAGTTATGCAAGTGAGACCAACTGCAGCACCTAAAAATATGGGTCTGAGCCTCAAGAAAGATCTCTGGGCTGGAAATGTGCAAGCCATCTACACAGAGGGGGGAAAAGTCACACCGATGGATAAAACAAACAAACAAACAAACAAAAACATAGGGAAATCCTGTAGTAAGAGCACAACAAATCCTTGACAGACAGTAAAATAGAAACCTGGAGACTGAGAAGGAAGTGCAAGAGAAGGAGAAGACGTGGCAGGAGGGTGTCACAGCACCAAGGGAAAGGGGTACATGGAGGTGGACAGGCAAGTTCCAGGCTTCCCAAAGGCAAGCTATAAAGACTAAGAGGTACACTGGAATTAGTTGGGGGGGAAAAAAAGTCATGGGGAACTGGTAAGAGCAGTTTTACTGGGGCAATAAGCTTAAATGCTAGATGAGCAAAGGTTGAGGAATAGGAGACAGATGGAGGCAGCTCAAGAAAGGGATGAGAGAGGGTCACAGGCAGAAGGAAGGAATTTGTTATTTAAGACAGGTAGGGATTTGACATTTAAATACTGGCAGTCCAGTATTGGGAAAAAAAAAAAAAGTGGCAGTACTGTTTCATTCAACTCTAAGAATGCTGAAGGTTGAAAACAGGAAAACAGAAACAAACAAAACCCTTAAAAGAGTCAGACTCAAGAGCACAGGAAGGAATATAATACAGAGTACAATAGAGACTAGATTTGAATGGTGCATGTACTTAAGTTGCTTTGGTTGGTCTGACTCTTTGTGACCCTATGGACTGTAGCATGCAAGGTTCCTCTGTCCACAGGATTCTCCAGGGAAGAATACTGGAGTGGGTTGCCATGCCCACCTCCAGGGGATCTTCCTGTCCCAGGGACTGAACACATGTCTCAGGTCTCCTGCACTGGCAGGCAGGTTCTTTGCAACTAGCGCCACCTAGGAAGACCCTTCAATGGTAGAAGAACCCAATATACAATGGAGATGCGCCAGTGAATCCCAAATGACTACGTGCTGAAAATGGTGTGCGTGCTGTTCTGTAGTGTTCTGAAAGTTACCCCATCCCCCAAACCATGAGAGGCACGAGGGCATAATGGGTAAGAGCATGGGCTCTGGACCAGCCATGTGGATTTCTATTATGGCTCCTCCACATGTGTGTGATACAGCTAAGTTAGCCACCTTTCTGTGCTTCAGTTTCCTTTTCAGCTGTTTCATGGATTAAGCTAATACAAGGCTTAGAACAGTTCCTGGCACGCAGTGGTATCCCACTGCCACAGTTTCATGGCTATTAATATTAGGTTTTTACATTAAACTTGCTAAGGATCAAGAAAACTACATGTCTCATGAATATCTTAATTATGTCCTTAAAACCAAGCATCTTTAAATTCTACAGAAGTATCCAATTAAAAGATGGTCTCAGAGATTAAAATAAACTCTTCAATAAGAAAAATATTAAACCAAGCTGCTTTAGGTGTTAAACCAAAACTTAAAATAACCTGCTTTAACTGTGAAATCAAAACTTTAGTAATATATAAACCAAAAGCAAGAATTTGTATTTGGAACACATCTTTAAGGATGTTACTAAATGGTATTCCCTTCACTTCCTAGAAATATAACCTAATACGATTGAGAATAATTAGGAGTAGTATATTAGTCTTTATTAAAAATGCTGCTGGATGGAAACATGTTTCTCTATTAATAAAACCATGAAAAGCAGAGATTAAAATTTAGATCATGTTCAAAGGTAACTTCAGCTCCACTAGGAGGCATTACACACTGAGGGTCTGGAAACCTTCCAAAAAGTTTAGTTGGTAATTTTCCAGAGAAGACAATTCTTTGGGGGGAAATTAACTACATAAATTATAACTGCTTAAAACAAGACTAACACTGAATAATCTGGATAAAAAGGAATAAAACCTTAGTTGAAAGAAGCAACAGAAATCCCCAGTCATCATCTCTAACAGATGTTTCTTGGCCTCCGCTTGGAAACAATGTGCTAAGAAGCTTACTCTTTCCCAAGCAGCCATTTATGAACAGTTCTGTTAGAAAATCAAATTTAGCAGACTGCATTCCTTTTGTACAAACTCTGTCTGAGGTCACAGGTGAATTCTTCCACTCGATGACATGTATCCCTATCATGTCCCTTGTCCAGGCTAAACTCCCCCAACTCCCAAAGTATGTCCTCATGAATATGATCTCCAGAGCCACTGTCATCCATGCAAATTCAGTTTTAAACTGCATAAAGAATGAAGTCAATTTGGGAAGCAAAATACTAATGTCTAGTTTAGGAAACTATGATAATAGTGACTACAGATCTGGTCTCAAGAGTATGAGCTGTGCAAGGATTTTCAGGGTATTTTTATTTTCATGACATTAAAAAATATTAACAGTTATAAACACAGAGCTCTTATATGATAATAATTTTCTATTTTAAGATCTTTTACAGAATAAGACTTTAAAGCCAATATTTTTCAAACTAGGGTATACCTTAGGTCCATGAAAAACTCTTCTTTAAAAAGATACTATTTCAAAAATAGTTTCAGAATACCCCATGAGGTTTAATGTAACCCAATCAATGTTTTAGAAACTCATCATGCCTGTTCAGCAAAAAGGCTACTACATTTATGAATTAGGGGAAATCAGATTTGGCATATTGACATAAATTTGCAGCAGTAAACTCTAGTATACCAAAAACAAAAACAAAAACAAAAACCATGTTTTAAAAATTAGCATAATCGCTTCTTGGCCTTATGGCTAAGATCAAGTGTAAAAATCAACCTGAGTCAGAATCTCTATTTCACAGAACCGGCAGAAGATTTCCTGCCTTCAGTCCACACTGATGTAGTGTGGAAGCCCCACAGTCTCTTTAAGTCCAGGACTCCTCTGCTTCCACACTGTGTTTGGAAGAAATAAACGTGTAGCCTGGAGACCAACTTTCCTGTGTGCACCATTCAGCTACTTCCCAGTGAGGTCCTCTGCCTGAGGCGGTGTCACTGACCCCCAGCAGTTTCCCAAGACCCCCCAGAGCCTCCCTGTGCCCATCCACAGTCATCCTGTGCTCTCCTCACTCTTAGGCAACCTACCCTCCCTCAGGTCCATTATAAAAAATAGGAGAAATAGTCTAATTTTTTACTGAAGCTGTTAGCAACAAGGTGATACAGATGTGGTTAATTAATCTGCCTTACTTTAATAGGCTGCATTTGACACAGTATTTTAAAAACTAATGTCCTGAGGGAAGTCAGATGCCTTTAAACTCAGACCAAAGGAAACTGATTCTGTAAGTCCACTGGTAAATAGTAAGTCAGTGGAAATTACTTCATTTCCTCAGCCTCAAAGATGATATTCTACTATTTAGAAAATCAGTCCTCTTATGGAGCAAGAAACAAACAGCAAAAGGGAAAAGAAGTGAAACGTGAAGGATTTAAAAAATCCTCTGGGAATTAATTCCAATTATTAGTCAAATAAAGAGTAAAGGGCTATTTATTTACTGAGCACTTGCAATGTGCTGCCCATTAGAAGCTGAGAAAGCATATTGCTGCCATTACAAGGTCTGTGACAAAGACCAATTGCTAAGGGCGTGAGTGGCAGAGTTATTAGTTCAGAACCAAATGAGCAGGCAAAAGCAGGTACCAGATGGAATGGGAATCTTTCACTTGAAAAACATCACTCGAAAGCAATCAGAATTGGGGATGTTCCCCAACTAAGTTCTAATGACATTCTGACCCAATATGTTATCAGCATCACCTCAAGGAAGTGATGGGATTTAAAATTCAGGGGGTCATAGGATTTCCCTGGTGGTCCAGTGGCTAAGACTCCATACTACCCAAGCAAGGGGGCCCCCAAGTTCAGTCCCTGGTCAGGGAACTAGATCCCACATGCCACAACTACAAAGTTCACATACCCCAACTAAGAGTTCACACACTACAACTAAGCGCTCACATGTTGCAACTAAAATCCTGCATGCTGCAGCTAAAAGATTCTGCATGCTGCAAAAACGATCAAAGACCCCATGTGCTACAACTCAGACCTGACGCAGCCGAATGAACAAATACTCAACAGAATAAAATTCAGAGAGTCAATTAGCTGACAAGCTTACATGCGCGCTTATAGTTTCTGAAATTTTGCTTTGGATTTACTTTTATAAGCATAATACTCTTAATCATGCTTATATGCTGTAAGATTTTTATTTCAGTAAGATATAGCAGTAGAAAAGTAAGCCAGAATCTTGAGACCCTATTTACCACTATATATACCTTGCTTTCTGGACAAGGCAAAATAATCCCTCTACCTGTGCAGCTTATCTGAATCATGCACAACATTATTACATCCAAACTCTCTCCTTATACTTGATATCAAAGTATGTTCCTACCATCTTGAAAAGCATAAACCTATAAAATGACAGCAAATTCCTTAAGACATCCAAGCAATTACCCTGGAAATTTAACCAGCATAAATTACTGAACTGGGTGTCCCAGCAAAATAGTTTGACATTTTGTCCTCTCCTTTAAAAAAACATGCAAAAAACCCCACAGAGTGATGATGTACTCTTTGATGACATTGACACTTGTAATTTTAACCTAAAAGATGGGGCAGATGTGGGGTTTTATAAGGAAGTGTGGCAAACAGGCCTAGCCTCCACATTCCCTCCACTGGACAGATGAATGGCTGCAGTCACACCCCTATATCCAACTTTAAAGCATTAGTCCATGTCTGCAATCTCTTTAGTGTGTTTCAAAGTGTACCAACAACATTCTCCAAGTGAATGTTTCCTGTCTAAATCAAGTAAATTTTTTTCTTCCTCTTTAAGTGAATTTGCTAACAGTATTTAGAAGCCAGAATTTAAAACGTATGCAGAATTTAGCTAGCCAAACTAATTTTTAAAACTTTCAGTTCTTTGAAAGGAAAATGTAAGCAAAGGACATAAAGTGTTTTAACTGCCAACATCTAGGGAGATTTCACATGAACATTTCAGACTTACCGTCCTCCCTCTGTGGTGGCAATCAGTTGGCGTTGGGTATGATGTCTGCCTTACCTGTGAG
>SJYW01053633.1:476685-517164 GCA_006410735.1 Raphicerus campestris
ATGAATGGCTGCAGTCACACCCCTATATCCAACTTTAAAGCATTAGTCCATGTCTGCAATCTCTTTAGTGTGTTTCAAAGTGTACCAACAACATTCTCCAAGTGAATGTTTCCTGTCTAAATCAAGTAAATTTTTTTCTTCCTCTTTAAGTGAATTTGCTAACAGTATTTAGAAGCCAGAATTTAAAACGTATGCAGAATTTAGCTAGCCAAACTAATTTTTAAAACTTTCAGTTCTTTGAAAGGAAAATGTAAGCAAAGGACATAAAGTGTTTTAACTGCCAACATCTAGGGAGATTTCACATGAACATTTCAGACTTACCGTCCTCCCTCTGTGGTGGCAATCAGTTGGCGTTGGGTATGATGTCTGCCTTACCTGTGAGCTCTGTTGCCACCTCTCTCTCAGATCTCCACGGCCTTGAGATTAAGTCAATGACTACTTATTAAGGTGCTCTGTTCTGCTCTCTTTTCTTAGAGAGGAGCTAAGAAAATCCACCCGTGTGGGAAAGCAGCAAAGACAGGACAAAGGGAGATGGTAAATGAAAGTAAATAGTCCTGCATTAAATATGCAAATAGTGTTGTCAAAGTCACTCAAAATGTCTAAAAAAAGAATTCAGTTCAGTTCAGTTGCTCAGTCGTGGTCCGACTCTTTGTGACCCCATGGACCTCAGCACACCAGGCCTCCCTGTCCATCACCAACTCCCGGAGTTTACCCCAATTCATGTCCATTTAGTCAGTGATGCCATCCTACCATCTCATCCTCTGTTGTCCCCTTCTCCTCCTGCCTTCAATCTTTCCCAGCATCAGGGTCTTTTCCAATGAGTCAGCTCTTCGCATCAGGTGGTCAAAGTATTGGAGTTTCAGCTCCAACATCAGTTCTTCCAATGAACACCCAGGACTGATCTTTAGGATGGCCTGGTTGGATCTCCTTGTAGTCCAACGGACTCTCAAGAGTTTTCTTCAACACCACAGTTCAAAAGCATCAATTCTTCTGTACTCAGTTTTCTTTATAGTCCAACTCTCACATCCATACATGACTCCTGGAAAAACCATAGTCTTGACTAGACAGACGTTTGTTGGCAAAGTAATGTCTCTGCTTCTTAATATGCTGTCTAAGTTGGTCATAGCTTTCCTTCCAAGGAGTAAGCGTCTTTTAATTTCATGGCTGTAGTCATCATTCCACTATAAAATTAACTCATGGCTTGCTTCACTGATTCACATTATATATGTAATTCCTATATGCACTTTATATCACTGACTTCAAATTTAATTTTTTAGAAGTATTTTTGGAAAAAACCTACCTTATTTGATTTCATTGTTCATCAGCCCCTCTAGTTACAAAAGAACTATAACACAGACTCAAACTGATCATTTTAATATTTTGTCAAATTCTAGAAAAAGGGTTTACAGAAAAAGAACATCTAGATTAAATGAGGTAGTATTTTCTCTGTGCATTATACCTAACAATGTCATGTGAGTAACTGACTGGGGGTCTTGAGAGCAGAAGCAAATGTGACTTTTCAGAAATGGAGTCTTCAATGGGCTCAATTTGCCAGCTAAATGTTCTAACCTCCTGGGGAGTCCTAGGTTTATAGCTTAAAAACTGACAGCATATACTTAAGTCCCTATCAGTTCAGTCCCTGTCACTGAACATCAAAGATAATGCTAATGGCCTATATGGACCCCAAGATAATACAGGACTGTTCCAAGAAAAGCCTTTCTTATATACAAAAGCTTATGTTTTTAACAGCACACCCAAAAAGAGACTTTCTGATCAAAGACTATCATTTAAAATGAATCCCAACTGGGCCATCATTTTGACAAGTTAATAAAAATTATATTAAATCAATAAAATCTAGAACTATAGACTAAATCTTGTGTTCTTAAGTTCAGAATGAAAAAAGTACAGGTTTTAAAAATCAGGTGCTGTAATCAGAACATTGTAAGTCAACAACTAAAATGGGTAAGAAAGTATTTTAAGAGACATGCAAAGGAATCATTCTTAGTTACAGTGTGCTGTCCCAGGCATCCAACTATTACAATCTCATCAATTTATAAAGTGAAACTGTGGCATAGCAATTACTTGGTTTACAAATAAGAGAGGTATGTAGTTTTTATGAGCTAAGGACTTATAGGAGGTAGCTCTTCTACTTACCTGAGTATTAGCTGGTGTAGCCCTGATTCCCACTCCAACTTAGGATATGCAGCCTGTGGAGTCTGACTCCACACTTGATCCCCCACTATGCTCATGCACTGTGCTGTCTCATNTGAGTATTAGCTGGTGTAGCCCTGATTCCCACTCCAACTTAGGATATGCAGCCTGTGGAGTCTGACTCCACACTTGATCCCCCACTAAAAACCTTGACGCCTCATGCACTGTGCTGTCTTCATTCTACACTGTGACTGACATCGCGACAATTCCCTGGTCTAATATGGTTCAGTAGTGTTTGGGTATGATATTCCCCACCATGAACTCTGTTCTAGCTGACCCAGAGCAGGGACCAGGCTAGAGTCCTATTTAAAGAACAGAGTCACTCCCTAGCTGGTGTGTCTAAGGACTCCCACTGGGCAACTGAATATCTGTCTTCTTCATTCCCAGGTCACTTTTAACAAATAGAGTTCTATTAATTACTGAAGCTGAAAATGTACCACCATTTCAGTAAAAATTCTAACCAACAGTTCCACATCATATCTACATCAAGAAGAACATTAGTCAAATGCTACCTGTACTAGAAAGCTCTAACAGGCTGAGCAAGTAAAATTCATCACGCTTTTAAGGATCTCAAGCATATTCCTATAATTCAGTCCCTATCTTCAAACTGAGTCTTTAAAGGATATAACATAACCTCATTTTATGAGCCTATGCACATTAAGGACTACTCACAGACCAAGAGAATAGTCTCATCTGAGGTCAATCCTTTTTCATTTGGTAACGACGACAATTCCACTCACAGAAAAGAGACTCTTGAAGTTCAAAGGTTTAAAGTTTCATTAGAAAAATCATACATAAGATAAAAAATATGTTTATCAACAATAATGGTATTATTTCATTCAGCAGATTCATGCAAAACTTAAGTGACAGTATAGAAATGACCATATAAAATCTCATACAACTTATCTGGAAAACCAGTCCCTTAGAAGGCAACTGCAGTTCCATTTTTCCAAGCTCTCTTGAGGGTTTTCTGTAATTGGTTTTACCTTTTCTCCATAATAAGTTTAAAGACGCATGTCATTTTCCCATCACCAAGTACTTTATTCCCCAAAATGTTTAAACCAAGCACCTGATAACCAGTTGTATCTGTTGCTTCCAATTCTTTTATTTTGCTAAGGAATATGAAACTGCTTTGAAAGTCAATCCAAGATCACAACGAAGTTTTATTGTCCTTAGCTACTTCGCTATTTGTCCTCGTCAGCTTCTTAGGAAGCATGAGTAACAGTCATCAGTAGCTGCACAACTGAGATTATAATAAGCACTTTTTTCCCTCTTTGTAAAGTATATCTATGGGCTCTACCTCTTCTCTGCCCACCCGGTGGCTCCACCTCCCTGATCTGATTTAAACCTGGGAGGAGGTTTTTGTTCCAAGTCTCTTAATTTCTTCTGTGATCCTATTACACAAGTTTACTTAAAGATTTTTCAAAAAGAAAGAAAAAAAGTCTCTTTTATTGTTTCAATGAGAAAATGTTGAAACCCTAAGAGAAGTTTACCATCTGTCCCAACTCCACTCCATTAAGGCTGCAAACAGCTTCCCATTTGCTGTGACAGCAGTGGTGGGATGCCCATGATCAACTACTGTCAGCACCCGTATGATACTTCAGACTGGGTCTTTTTCACTGTTCACTTTATTCCTAAAAAGCAAAAGCCTTTGTAATTAGACTAAATTCCGTTTCTGAAAGCAAAGGTATTTGTGTTGTTCCACTGTTTGGTTACATGCACAGGAGAAAAGACAAGATGACTCATTTACCCTGAATAAAATGTGACAGTGTCAACTGCAAGGGAGGTTGATTAAAATATTCCTGTAGCTTAGAGAAACTAAAGCAAAGTGCAAGCTGGAACAGAGTTCTAAACATCTCCTGGGTGAAATTCAAGCTATCGGAAAGAAGGTGAAGGGGCATTAATAGGATCACTGTCCTAAAAACTATCGAGGTGGAAAGCCACCTCTGTGTGCTCCTCCACGGCCCCCTCTGAAGCCACCTCTTTCTCCTCGGAAGTTAGATCGATTTCTCTCTCGCCCACGGCCAGCAGAAGTGCCACCTCTTCCGCCTCCTCTGGGAGCTCCACCTCCCCGATCAGATTTAGATTTGGGAGGAGGTGATTTTGGTCGAAGTCTCTCAATTTCCTCTGTACATCCAGTCAAATAGGAATTCGGGGCACTGAAGTAGGATGCATACGTTTCTGCATTGTAGTTACTATTTGTAAGAGTTGGTCCAACTGTAAGCCACCCTGAAACGGAGGGAGAAAAGATTAACCTTTTTTTTCCCCCCAGTTCTCTTACNAGTGACAGTATAGAAATGACCATATAAAATCTCATACAACTTATCTGGAAAACCAGTCCCTTAGAAGGCAACTGCAGTTCCATTTTTCCAAGCTCTCTTGAGGGTTTTCTGTAATTGGTTTTACCTTTTCTCCATACTAAGTTTAAAGACGCATGTCATTTTCCCATCACCAAGTACTTTATTCCCCAAAATGTTTAAACCAAGCACCTGATAACCAGTTGTATCTGTTGCTTCCAATTCTTTTATTTTGCTAAGGAATATGAAACTGCTTTGAAAGTCAATCCAAGATCACAACGAAGTTTTATTGCCCTTAGCTACTTCGCTATTTGTCCTCATCAGCTTCTTAGGAAGCATGAGTAACAGTCATCAGTAGCTGCACAACTGAGATTATAATAAGCACTTTTTTCCCTCTTTGTAAAGTATATCTATGGGCTCTACCTCTTCTCTGCCCACCCGGTGGCTCCACCTCCCTGATCTGATTTAAACCTGGGAGGAGGTTTTTGTTCCAAGTCTCTTAATTTCTTCTGTGATCCTATTACACAAGTTTACTTAAAGATTTTTCAAAAAGAAAGAAAAAAAGTCTCTTTTATTGTTTCAATGAGAAAATGTTGAAACCCTAAGAGAAGTTTACCATCTGTCCCAACTCCACTCCATTAAGGCTGCAAACAGCTTCCCATTTGCTGTGACAGCAGTGGTGGGATGCCCATGATCAACTACTGTCAGCACCCGTATGATACTTCAGACTGGGTCTTTTTCACTGTTCACTTTATTCCTAAAAAGCAAAAGCCTTTGTAATTAGACTAAATTCCGTTTCTGAAAGCAAAGGTATTTGTGTTGTTCCACTGTTTGGTTACATGCACAGGAGAAAAGACAAGATGACTCATTTACCCTGAATAAAATGTGACAGTGTCAACTGCAAGGGAGGTTGATTAAAATATTCCTGTAGCTTAGAGAAACTAAAGCAAAGTGCAAGCTGGAACAGAGTTCTAAACATCTCCTGGGTGAAATTCAAGCTATCGGAAAGAAGGTGAAGGGGCATTAATAGGATCACTGTCCTAAAAACTATCGAGGTGGAAAGCCACCTCTGTGTGCTCCTCCACGGCCCCCCCTGAAGCCACCTCTTTCTCCTCGGAAGTTAGATCGATTTCTCTCTCGCCCACGGCCAGCAGAAGTGCCACCTCTTCCGCCTCCTCTGGGAGCTCCACCTCCCCGATCAGATTTAGATTTGGGAGGAGGTGATTTTGGTCGAAGTCTCTCAATTTCCTCTGTACATCCAGTCAAATAGGAATTCGGGGCACTGAAGTAGGATGCATACGTTTCTGCATTGTAGTTACTATTTGTAAGAGTTGGTCCAACTGTAAGCCACCCTGAAACGGAGGGAGAAAAGATTAACCTTTTTTTTCCCCCCAGTTCTCTTACTGATCTTTAGGAGCCATTTCAAATCTCCAGTGTATTTCTAAAGATGTCCCTATCACTTACCCAATATTGATATTTTACATAGAACACGTGGCATTTACCTATGGTCTTTGATTTCATATATATATATATATTTGTTTTTCCTCTTAAACTGTAACTGTAACTTTTATAATATAATCATTTCCATCCATATTTCACATTCTGTGAGAATAGGATTTAGAAAATCTTAGACACTACACTGAGTTCTGGCTTAGTGAAAATTTATTAAATTTTATATTACCTTCCTACTTGTAGAAATGGTTCCAGTTTTCTGACTAACATCCTGGAACTAACTTTTGCTTCTTCTCTTCCAACTACGTTAACCCAGCTGGCAGGTCTTAGAAATTCAACCTACTATCATGCTGCTCCTGCTTGTTACCATCTTTTCATTTCTGCTGCCACCCTTAGAGTTTTTGTTTTTCTACTAGTTTTGTCCCCTACACATACAACAGACATACTTGTATACTGTAATGCTTTCCCAACCTCTCCTCCCTCTAAAAGTGGAAAGCCTAAAGCAAAGCTGAAACCACATTCCTTCTCTGCACAACCTTCTGGGCTTTCCACTAAGCCAGAATTCAGTAACATGGAATCGGAAGCCTTATATGATGAGGTCTGAACTAGCTTTCTAATCACACTGCTGAAACAATGAACCATATAGTTAACTGTTTGCACACTGATCTCCACCTTGTGCCTATAATTTTTTCTATCCTGTCAACCTGGTGAAAATTCCATCCTTCAACATCCACTTTTAACATGTATCTTAATGAAATGAATTATCTTTCTGAATTTCCATTACATATTATATTTCTATAGGTAAAAAGGTTTTGTCAACTTCATTGCTAGATAATTTTCCTTATAAGGATGGTTTCTGTTTGTTTACATTGTATCTACAACAGGAATAACTACAAATTAACTGTAAATGCCTGATGGAGACCTCGTGCTTCGAGGTTCCCTGCATGTGGCAATTCCTGATCATTAGGGCAGGTCGAGGAATCTCTAAGAATTAGGTTCTTTCACCTGAAAAATTAATCTCACACAATTTCTGCCTTATCAAGATTATTTCTTAGACTATTAGGTCCATGATAAAATGCAAAATATTTTACTAGGGTCACATTATACAATGTAGTAGCCTTTTTTTTTTTTTTACAAAACTGTGTTCATCATTTAAATCATCTAACAGTGCACAGATAAGATCTGTAATATCTGGAGAAAAATAACAGATAAATCCATATGATGCTTTTCATGTTTCATCAAGTAGACACCTTGATAAAATGAGATGAAAGAATACACTGCACACCAATGTGGTCTCACTGACAATTGAACCTATAAGACTTTTACTTGCTTTTGTTTTATTTTATGCTATACAAATGGTGCTGTGGAACACAATGCACAAGCAAGAGTTAAGAAAAAATTCAAAGATTTAACAAAAATAGTTAATATTGTCTCCTTCATGCTATACTGCCCTACATAAACAAGACATGTAAACCTTTACAAAGTAAACTAAAGGGGCACTGCCTCCCACTCACAAATTCTTCACTGCAACAGTGTTCTATTAAAATTTCGAATCCTTAATTTCCAAGAACCACCTAAGTTTAAATTAGCCTGGCTTCAGGGAATATGATATAGATATCAATTTTTAAACATTTAAAGCAATAATAAAGACTATTCCTCTGGTATGTGTTATATACCTTAGACTTATCTCCTTGAGGAAGAAATGTATTTGAGGATTTGACCCAAATAAATTATAGCCTCTTGAACAGACTTCTCTCAGTTGCTTCTATTATTATTTACCTGGTTAACTTCCTACTACATCATTTTCCCAAGTGGATATTCCTTCTTAATACTAAAATAATTTGTGAAAGACTGGGCAAAGATAAAGAATCAGATAGTAGTTTACAAGAAAAAATAAAATCTAAATCTCTAAGACTTTGTACAACTGGTATAGATATAGATAGAAGGGCATCAGAGATATAATGTATAATATAAAGTGGGTAGAGTGGCCATAGCCCCATTATGTTATAGTTATAGAATATTATAAATACAAACTGGCACCAAAATTTGTATTTTTATTTCAGTTGCTGTTTAGGTTTATACCTATAGCTATACTTAATAATCATCTACTCTCTCTACTCCTTAGGTTCTTTCACTGACACTAAAAAAAAAAACAAAAAACCTTAAAATAATGCTATAAAACCATTAAAAGCATTATAACTAATTACTTTAATGTAGAAATAATTTTGAGATATATTTTGACATAATATTGAGAAAAATACAAAATGATGAATGACACAGTTATGTAAAATTTTGTATGCACAAGAGGTCTGGAAAGTATTATGCAAAAAAATAATACTTCTTGGAAGTAGTGAGGTTGAATCTTTTTTCCTCTTGAAAATTTTCTTTAATGTTGTTACACTGACTTTTCAATTATTAAAAGATTACCATCTGTTTGATGTTCCCTTTTATTGTTCAAATAGCTTTGCTGTTTCTTTAAAGTTTTCTACTTCCTTTAAATAGCAATTCCCACTGGAGATTGTTCCCAGATTCAAGAGCTATGTTTGAGTACGAAGGTTAATGATGGAAGATAAAAATCTGTTCCTTATTTCCTCAAACACTATAGCCATAATCTTAATATTCAATATCTATGGACATCTACACTTTCTGAAAAACACACAACTCCAGCTGAGCATCTAGTCATATTACTTTCTTTTAAGCCAGTGAAGAGGAAATATTTGCTTGCCACAAGCTCTGTTGCCAAAATATTTTATTTTGATAAGAGTAAAATCATCTACTAAACCTCCAAACAAGATGTTCATGTATATGTACAGCAGAAGTCTCAACAACTCAAAGTTCATTCTGTAGCTGTATATCTAGTACGTGTGTAAAACTCAGGCATAATTGTATATAGAGAGAAAAATTGCCTTTAAAAGACTAAAGAAACTATGAAGTTTAAACCATAGCATTCCTACCCTTAAAAAAAAAACAACAATATGCTACTTTAACTTAGAATTTAATAATTCAAGGGTACATGCTGCAATTTCCAAGAAAACCAGTGAAGGAACAATAAAAGAATATCTAACAAGTTAATAAAAAAGAAACACTTGAATAATATAAGAATTCTTAATCCAAAAGAAATGAGAGAAAAGGGACACAGAACAGGTTGTTTCAATGTAAAGCAAACATTAAGGTGGTCATAGCAAACACCCTCTTCCAACAATACAAGAGATAACTCTATACATGGATGTCACCAGATGGTCAACACCGAAATCATATTGATTATATTCTTTGCAGACAAAGATGGAGAAGCTCTACACAGTCGGCAAAAACAAGACTGGGAGCTGACTGTGGCTCAGATAATGAACTCCTTATTGCAAAATTCAGACTTAAATTGAAGAAAGTAGGGAAAACCACTAGGCCATTCATGTATCACCTAAATCAAATCCATTATGATTATACAGTGGAAGTGACAAATACATTTAAGGGATTGGATCTGATACAGTGTATAGAACTATGGATGGAGGTTCCTAACACTTTATAGGGAGGCAGTGGTTAAAACCATCCCCAAGAAAAAGAAATGCAACAAGGCAAAATGGTTGTTTGAGGAGGCCTTACAAACAGCCAAGAAAAGAAAAGCAGCAAAGGAGAAAAGGAAAGATATACCTATCTGAATGCAGAATTCCAAAGAAAAGCAAGGAGAGGTAAGAAGGCCTTCCTCAGTATTCAATGTCAAGAAATAGAGGAAAATAGAATGAGAAAGACTAGAGATCTCTTCAAGAAAATCCGAGATACCAAAGGAACAGTTCATGCAAAGATGGGCATAAAAAAGGACAGAAACAGTATGGACCTTACAGAAGTAGAAGAGCTATAAGTGGCAAGAATACACTGAAGAACCGTACAAAAAAGGTCTTAATGACCTGGATAACCACAATGGTGTGATCATTCACCTAGAACCAGACCTCCTGGAATGTGAACACAAGTGGACCTTAGGAAGCATTAATATGAACCAAGCTAGTGGAGGTGACAGAATTACAGCTGAGCTATTTCAAATTCTAAAAAAGTGATGCTGTGAAAGTGCTGCACTCAATATGCCAACAAAGATGAAAAACTCAGCAGCAGCCACAGGACTGGAAAAGGTCAGTTTTCATTCCAATCCCAAAGAAGGGCAACATCAAAGAATGTTCATACTACCACACAATTGCACTCATTTCACATGCAAGCAAAGTAAAACACTCAAAATTCTTCAAGCTAGGCTGGAACAGTATGTGAACCAAGAACTTCCAGATGTACAAAGTAAATTTAGGAAAGGAAGAGGAACCAGAGATCACATTGCCAACATCTACTGGATCACAGAAAAAGCAAGAGAGTTCCAGCAAAATGTCTACTTTTGCTTCAATGACAACACTACAGTCTTTACTGTGTGGATCACAGCAAACTGTGGGAAATTCTTAAGAGATAGGATACCAGACCACCTTACCTGCCTCCTGAGAAACCTGTCTACAGGTTAAGAAGCAACAGTTAGAACTGGACATGGAACAACAGACTGGATCAAAATTGGGTAATGACTATGTCAAGGCTGTATATTGTCACCCTGTTTATTTAACTGATATGCAGAGTACATCATGAGAAATGCTGGACTGGATGAAGCACAAGCTGGAATCAAGATTGCCTGGAGAAATATCAATACCTCAGATATGCAGATGACACCGCCCTTATGGCAGAAAGCGAAGAGGAACCAAACAGTCTCTTGATGAAAGTGAAAGAGGAGAGTGAAAAAGCTAGCTTAAAGCTCAACATTTAGAAAGCTAAGATCATGGCATCCGGTCCCCTCACTTCATGGCAAACAGATGGGGAAACAGTGGAAACAGTGACAGACTTTATTTTCTGTCTCCAAAATCACTGTGGATGATGACTATAGCCATGAAATTTAAAGACACTTGCTCCTTGGAAGAAAAGCTATGACAAACCTAGACAGCATATTAAAAAGCAGAGACATCACTTTGCTGACAAAGATCTGTATAATCAAAGGTATGATTTTTCCAGTAGTCATATACAGATGTCAGAGCTGGACCATAAACAAGGCTGAGCACCAGAGAATTCATGCTTTTGAATTGTGGTACTGTAGAAGACTCTATAGAGTCCTTTGGACAGGAAGGAGATCAAACCTGTCAATTCTAAAAGAAATCAACCTTAAATTTGGAAGAACTGATGCTGAAACTGAAGCTTGAATACTTGGGCCACTTGATGCAAAGAGCCAACTCACTGGAAAAGGCCCTGATGCTGGGAAAGATTGAAGGTAGGAGAAGAAGGGGATGACAGAGGATGAGATGGTTCGATGGCATCACCAACTCAATGGACTCGAGTTTGTGCAAACTCTAGGAAATAGTGAAGGATAGGGAAACCTGGAGTGCTGCAGTCCATGGGGTCACAAAGAGTCAGACATGACTGAGCGACTGAACAACCACAAATATCAGAAACTACATTAAGGGTTTTCCTAGTGGCTCAGTGGTAAAGAAACCCCATGCTAATGCAGGAGACACGAATTTGCCCTTGATCCTGGAAGATCATACATGCTATGGGACAACTGAGCCTGTATTCCAGAAACTGCAGCTACTGAGGCCACATGCCAGAACTACTTAAGTTCTCCTGCTCTAGAGCCTCTATTTCACAAGAAAATCCACTCAAATGAGAAGCTTGTGCACCATAAATAGAGTCGCCCCTACTAGCTGAAAAGTCTGTGCAGCAACAAAGACCCAGCACAGCCAAGAATGAATAAAAAGAAACATTTTTTTAAAAGAAATTACATTAAATATAAACTTGACTCATAGCTCAGTCGGTCAACAATCTGCCTGCAGTGCAGGAGGTTAGCGTTCAATTCTTGTGTTCGGAAGATCCCCTGGGGAAGGAAACAGCAACCTACTCCAGTATTCTTGCCTGGAGAATCCCATGGACAGAAGAGCCTTGCAGGCTACAGTTCATGGAGTTGCAAGAGTTGGACATGACTTAGGGACTAAACCACCACCACCAAACAATTAAGGGACTTCCCTGGTGGTCCAGTGGTCAGGATTCCACACTTCCAAAGCAAGGGGCATGGGATAAATTCCTGGTTGTGAACTGAGATCCTGTGTCTCTCAGCCAAAGAAACCAAAAAAAAAAAAAAAAAAAAAAAAGGAAAGGGAGCAATCAATTATTAAAAAAACCTCAATTCAAAGATAAAGATTAAACCTACCTATTTAATGAAAACTACCTCTGTGTTTGATCACAAGAGGTATGTTAAAGGATATGGAAGACTGAAAATAAAGGATGGAAATAATATACAGAGCAAACACAACCCCCCAAAAAGCTGGAATCACTGTAATAATGTTAGATGAAGTAGGATTTAAAGTTAAGAAACTGGATTAAGGACAATTCATAATATTAAGAGCATCAATCTACAAGGAAGGCATAAAAGTCCTACATTTTAAATACACCTAATAACAATCTTGAATAGACATAAATTCAAAACTGACAACTAAACAGAACCACAAGCCCATGATCTTAATAGATTTAAACATACCTTTCTCATAGAATAGTTAAAAACATCAGTAAAGACATGGCTGATAGAAACAGCATACACAAATACTACAACCAGCAACAAAAAAATTGACATTTTCAGTTATCTAAATTCGGTCAAAGCAAATTACAAATTAGTGGTATTTTAAGATACATATTATTTGACCACAATATTAAGCCAAAAAGCAATGATAAATGATAACTTAAGCAACGCAATTCTGAATAACAAACTGACAGGAGAAAAACCATTTAACTTTTAAATACAGAAAACATTTTCTCTAAACCTAAGCCACAGAGAAAAAACATTTCACACACAAAATATTTCTTTGTAAAGAGAATGCACTTTTATTTTTCTCTTTATCATTTTACAGAAGTTTAGGAAATTCAAGACCAGTTTCTACAAACGAAGATATTTCTATGTGTTCACTAAAGCACACCCACAGAGAATAGCTGACCAGTCTGGGGAGGAGGTAGGGAGAATGGATCCCATTATACCTACCACAACTTTAAGGGTTACTTTTTTTAGAATGAACATCAGAATTTCTTTTAAATTCTTATGTACTTTGAAGGCCAATTATTCCACTGTACCTTCTTCAATTTTTACCTTATATAAAATGTAGACCGTTTAAAACAAGTAAGATTCTGGCTCCTTTCAGCTTTAAACAACATTTCTAGCATGGTAAATGGCAACCCACTCCAGTACTCTTGCCTGGAAAATCCCATGGACGGAGGAGCCTGGTAGGCTGCAGTCCATGGGGTCGCTGAGAGTTGGACACGACCGAGTGACTTCACTTTCACTTTTCACTTTCATGCACTGGAGAAGGAAATGGCAACCCACTCCAGGGTTCTTGCCTGGAGAATTCCAGGGACAGGGTAGCCTAGTGGGCTGCCGGGGGTGCACAGAGTCGTACACGACTGAAGCAACTTAGTAGCAGCCGCAGCAGCATGGTAAAACCAAACAGGTTGATTTTATATACTGTGATTGAATGATGCAATGTCCTTAAAAGTAACTTTTATATTTTCCAAGAAGAAACAGAATGTATAATTACTTCAACAATACTTTGTAAACAAAAGCTGTCCGCTCTGAAAGAAAATTCCAGTCTATAACAGCTCATTTTTTTTCAAAATGTAAATTCACATTATATAGATTTAGTAAAAAAGTTAAAGTTTTGATAAAACAGTATCATGATATATGTAAGGAGACAAGCCAAGTACTAATAAGGCTGAGATATATCATATATTTCACAAACATATGGTTATTTTCTACAGGGTCATTTGGTTAGTGCTATCTAAAAAGTTAAGACATTTTGTTCACGCCAAAAGGTCCTTGAAACCTGAGCAAATCTGGTCCCTGCCAAATGATTTTGGACAGGGCCAAATATCAAGAACCTTTTGGTGTGGACCAAATGTCTTACAGACATTTTGGACAGGACCAGATGTCCATTATGCATTTCTTCAACACAGTATTTACTTAATAATCTAAATGCTGGTTCAAAAGGAAATAAGACAGTCTTCGCTTTCCATGAGACTGTGGTGCTAAAGAGATTGACTATAAATATGCCCAAACGATTCTATAATTCAGATAATAACAGTGCTATGAGGGAAAGACTGGTGGGAGGTCTGGATAGTACTGTGAAACTGGCTAATTTAGGCAGTGTTGTGAGAAAAGGTCTGTCAGGATCAGAATGATAGGAAAGAGGACCCTGAAAGAGTACTGAGACAAGACTGAGCTTAGTATACTTGAAATATAGCAAGAAGAGGGGTCAAATGTGTCATAAGCGTTTTATTTTACAAAGCACTATGTACTCTTTCTTAACATCTTTATCTCAAGGAACTATTAACATTTCCCCCCACTGAGATCTTACCTGGTCGAATTGTACTATCTCTTCCAAACAGATGAAGGCGTCTTCTACCAAGACAAAAATGTTCAATTATATGAAAAATTTCTACAGGCTTTTCTATATTGCCAATTTCAGGTTCTTCTGTGATAATCAAGTCAATGTCAACATTAGCATGAATGAAGTCCCCGTCGGTGCTACGCTTAACAGTTCCTTTGATCCCCATAAGGCAGTGTTCCTAAATAACAATAAAAACAGGTTAATTAATTTCTTTTCATAAACAGTCATATTGCACAACATTTTACATTTCAAATTCCAAAACAATACTATTTCTCTGAATCTTTGGGATATAGTTCTATCAGCAAAAACACAATAGGAAAAACCTGGATCTTTGGACCTTCGAAGATTGGCAGGGAAGCTAGACATTAAACTCAGGGCCATCACATTTTAGATAACTGAGTCAATGACTGTGGGATCTTTTTCTCTGCAACTCTTGATAGTAACTTGTTTCCAGAAGTTATGGAAACATGGCACTTGATTGTAGAATCTGATGTTATATTGGGCCTTACATGATCCAAGAGCAAACCTATACACAAGGTGTAAGCCTTTTCAAATGGAGAGAAGACTTTAAGCAAGGATACAAACTTAAAATACTCAACATACATAAATGTGAAAGTCAAACAATTTCTTTTTTTGTTGTTTATTTTTTGACCTCTATTTAATCTGGACAACAGGGTAAAGTTTAAATAAATTTAATCTCACTTGACTCCATGAACCAAGCAAGGATGGTTTGGATTCCCTTCAAAAAGAATTTCTAGCCCAAGAAAGACTTCAAAAAGACTCTCCCCCTGAAGCTTCCAGAACAGTGAAAGGCTGGAGAACAAATTGTTAAACCCTGATAACTAGGAGGGCAGTTCTACGAATCAGAGGTTCTCAGGGCTTCTTCAGGTTCTTATCAGGAAAAAAGAAGGGAACGTGAAAGTCGCTCTGTCCATGGAATTTTCCAGGCCAGAATACTGGAGTGGGTAGCCTTTCCCTTCTCCAGGGGCAACTCAGGGATCGAACTAGGGTCTCCGGCATTGCAGGTAGATTCTTTACCAGCTGAGCCACCAGAGAAGCCCAAGAATACTAGACTGGGTAGCTTATCCCTTCTCCAGGGAATCTTCCCAACCCAGGAATCAAACTGGGGTCTCCTGCATTGCAGGAGGATTCTTTTTTCTGGGCNTACCAGCTGAGCCACCAGAGAAGCCCAAGAATACTAGACTGGGTAGCTTATCCCTTCTCCAGGGAATCTTCCCAACCCAGGAATCAAACTGGGGTCTCCTGCATTGCAAGAGGATTCTTTACCAACTGAGCTATCAGGGAAGCCCAGAAAAAAGAAGGGAAGAGGAGAGAAATATTTATCTCAGCTGGCCAGCTATGAGTCTTGCTGCCATTTCTTTTTTCTGAGTCCAGAGAAAGGAAAAACTATGGGGGTCAGAAGTACCAAAAGCCCACATCTGACTGAGAATGACAGTAGTATAGGATATACGGGAATACATATTACCTTCTCCAGAACAGCACAGGCTTCTCTGAGTGAATAAAACTGTTTAAATGAACGTGGCTTTCTTACTTTAATGCCCAATGCCATCTGTGCAAGTCTGAGAGAAGAACCTTTCCACCAAAATGAATTAAACAGCATGGAGTCATTTGTAAAAGCTTGAGAGAAGATAATTAAAATATAGAATAGAAAACAGTAAAGACAATACCTTTGTTCTCTGGAAGACGGCCTTTGGATCTAAAGTCTTAGTCTTCCCAGGATTGTTTTTATTGGTTTTAATCCAACAAATATCTTCACATCTTCTGTAACCCCACTTGCGTAAACACTAGAAATAAGAGAATTTTTAAAAAATCCTTAGCTAAAAGAAATAAACAATACTTAACCAACCAGCATTAAAAACTTCCTAGAGGTTTGAGACACTAAATTCCAAGATGTCATAATAATTTTGTATTACTGCAGAAACAGAAAAAAAGAAATACTTGTCTTTAAATATATAGCCATTATAAAAACATATAATACCAAAAATTATAAAAACATATAATACCAAAACATGGAAAAGACTATATAATACTCTAATTCTTAATACTACCTTCCACTGTCATCAATAGAAAGTGACCTTTAAATAAGAGAACAATCAGCCCCTCTTTAATAAAAAACTAATTCAAAAGGTAAACTGTTCTTGCCACTTCAATTTTTTATTCTCTGATAAAGCTAAAAGTCAGTTCTAATCAGTATCTTCCTTTCAAATGAGTCTTGTAAAATGTTTCTTAGAATCTGTTATATATGAACATATAACAAATAACAGCTAAGTGAGTACCCAGAGTAGCATTTTGAGCCCTACCATATGTAGGTGTTGGCTAGCTGCTGGGATTAAAAACATGAGTAAGATATACAGTCCTTACCCCTAACTGACTAAGTGCAAAGTAGGAAGAATTAAGTAAATTATGCAGTGCAACACTGTTGGCACTATGATCAAGTACAGATAAAGACACAGTAGAGCATACAACATATATACTTTTCATTATATAAACGGATACACCTCAAAATGGAACTTAGATTTTTAACTTAAAATCTCAAAAATCACAATCACTATCTGTTCCTGTTGCCAAATATTTGTTTAGCACTGGATATTCATGAAGTATCACAAGGGCCTAAATCAACATGCCCTAATCAACTTAGCACATGCTGTATTATTTTTGTAATTATTTGGGGCCAAAATCTGCTTTCACTAGTATGATAAACTGATGCATAAACAAATAAAGCCTCCTAATCAATTTCAAGCTAATCTGAGGGGTAGGAGAAAAGACCAAAGCTAGGTTATTTGATCTAAAAAGGGTAATATACCTATAAAATATACCAATATATCTATAAAGACATATGGTGTGTTTCTATTTTCTTAGATTTTTTACAGCATCTTAGGGAGATACCAGCAATAAAACAGATTCCCAGTATACAGTTATAGTCTTACCATGGAGTTAATAAATGACGGAAGCAATGATGTGATCCAACAATCTCAAACTTGCTATTTATACAAGAAATACAAAGCAACTGCAGAACTTCAGGATTTAAGCAAAAATTTATCTCAATATAATCCTACTTAAATTCTTCACCTGTCAAATGGACACCTCCTAAAGTTACCAGGATTAAATAAGATCTTGGTAGAATATCAAGTATTAATGATATGTCCTAAAAATGTAAATATTACCCCATAACAAGTGAGGAAAATGAAACACACAAGAGTAAATACCTCCTTACCCAAAGTTTCACTGCTGGACAGCAGATCTGAGACCAAAACTAGCCACAAAGCTACCAGTATTAAAAAAAAAAAAAGCTTTTAGTATTTTGTTTCCATTTAGAAATTCAAAATACTCCAACCAAAAAGACAAAGTTCTGAATATGATAAACATAAGGTACCTAAAATAAACTGAGATAGTAAACTTCTTTCTCATTCTCATTAATCCCTTCAAACTATGTGTTCTAGATGCTGTGTTATTATCCAGTGCAATTCAGCTTACATTTGGAATTCATGAGTTAAGGGTACTCAGAAAAATACATTGTAGCTACTATGCTGGGAGGGATTGGGGGCAGGAGGAAAAGGGGACTATTAATAGAGGATGAGATGGCTGGATGGCATCACTGACTCGATGGACGTGAGTCTGAGTGACCTCCGGGAGTTGATGATGGACAGGGAGGCCTAGCGAGCTGCGATTCAAGGGGTCGCAAAGAGTAGGACACGACTGAGCGACTGAACTGAACTGAATGGACAGTATACAAGAGTAAGCTGCATATTTATGAGCTGCAATTCAACTTCAAATCTCTAAACTGTTCTCTTCCTGCAGTTGTAGTAAATTGTAGATTTTCATCCCGAAAGCTAGTTAACTAAGGGTTACAGACTTTTACATATTCTTTTTATTTTAATTAAAAATTTTTTTTACATATTCTTTTTAAAAGTTTTTCTTTCTGAATATTTGAGTACTATTTAATAAATGAAGAAAAATGTAACATTTATCTTCAAATTTCTTATACAACATACTGTTATTTCTTATGAATTTAAAAAAAACACTTAAAAAAAAAACCACCATCTTACCACTCTTCCAAGGTCCAATCCTTCCCCAGAACCACACCAGAGAAAAATAAATGATCGAGGTGCTGCAATCTCATCAATTTCTAACTTCATAATCTGGAAGAAACCAAAACAGTATTGCACTGAAGTATCTTGTTTCCCATTCATTCTAAATCCAAAAGAACAAGCACTGAGATTTATCAGGACTTACAGTATATGTTTATATACTTATAATATATGCTTCCCTGGTGGCCTAAATGGTAAAGCCTCTGCCTGCAATGTGGGAGATGAGGGTTTGATCCTTGAGTCAGGAAGATCCCCTGGAAAAGGAAATGGTACCCCACTCCAGCAACCTTGCCTGGAAAATCCCATGGATGGAGGAGCCTGGTAGGCTACAGTCCATGAGGTCGCAAAGAGTCAGGCATGACTAAGCGACTTCACTTTCCTTTTCACTTATAGTGTATGTGTTCTTTAAATGTACTAATTTTCTTTAGGAAATACAATGGAAAATAAATTTTATCCTTAAAACTTGTTCTTATGGGTTTTTTTTCTCCTGTATTAATACAACACAGATGAACACATGCACACAGATACACTTGATTTTATATGAAAAGTTTATAGGAAACCATATTTATAGAATTATGGAATTTTATCATTTATAGCTTTAGAGCAACCTGTTACCATTTACAGAAAAAGGAACTGAAAAGAAAAGGGATTAAATTACTTCAAAGTTAGGGGCAAACTTAAAACATAACCACAAATGTTTGTGGAGGACAATGTTTCCAGTAGAACAATTCTAAATAAAATAAATCAATAAACTCATTTCACTGTAATGATCACTTCAGGTCTGAAATGTAAAAAATATAGGCTATAATTGTTAGCTTTGTATGTGCTGAGTATCTCAATTTTAAAAAAAGTTCTTTAATAATTAAATCTCTAAATTTGGAGACTACCATATTGTGTGTTAATGACTACAAAAGCAATCATTTTATATGGTATTCTTATTCTACTGCTTCCTATTACAGCTAACAAGTTCCACAAACCATGGTTCAAGCTAATACTTATTAGTTACATGTATTAAGGAATTTTTGGAGAAGGCAATGGCATCCCACTCCATACTCTTGCCTGGAAAATCCCATGGACAGAGGAGCCTGGAAGGCTGCAGTCCATGGGGTGGCTGAGTCAGACACGACTGAGTGACTTCACTTTCACTTTTCACTTTCATGCATTGGAGAAGGAAATGGCAACCCACCCCAGTGTTCTTGCCTGGAGAATCCCAGGGATGGCGGAGCCCAATGGGCTACCATCTATGGGGTCGTAAAGTCAGACACGACTGAAGCAACTTAGCAGCGCAGCATTAGGAATTTTAACTTAAAAAAAATTTTTTTTCCTTAATTTTTTTCTTTGACCACACCTCACAGGCATGTGGAACTTTCCCAACCAAGGATGGAACCCACATTCCCCACAGAGGAAGCACAGAGTCTTAACCACTGGACTACAAGGGAAGTTCCTTAACTTGCATCATAACCATATCACTTTAAAACTTATCTAGGTAAAAAGAAACATTATTTGAGAGTGATAATGGAAATAAATTACAACAGGCATAAACCTATTCAGTTTTACACTTCAATTTTGTCTTGATATAACACCTGATCTAATATTCTCATAAGAATATGAATAAACATTAATACGCACAGACACATATATATTCCTACACACATTCATACATGGCATAGCTAAGGTAAGTGATGGCACACAGTGAAGAACATTAAGCAAATAACTAGACATTACAATTATAAATACTAAATATTGGTATTTTAACTAAGTGCTTATATTCTTAACTAAAACACAGTCACCTCCACTGACACATGGAAAAGAATACCTGAGAAACTTACTTTTAAAATTTATATTTAGCTATTGGCACTTTCTTTAGGTTATTACTACATAAAGGTCAAGAGCTTAGAGTTCTTAGGGCTCCAGACAAAACTTTTCAATATGCATATAAAATGGAATTTATTACAAAAACTCTTTATTAGTTTATCACATAAAATTTAAACTCTTGGATTTCACTGACCAAATCTTAGAGATTGGCCAGAGAAAATTAAGTTCAACCTAACTAACTGTAGACATAAAAAGATTAATTTTTCAATTTTCTTTTGCCTAAATTGAAAAACATTATTTTCTATATTAATTTTGATGAGGAAAACAGGTATTTCTTAAACACTATCAGAACGAATATTAACTTGTACCACTTATCTGGAAAATCTCTCAGCCCTAAATATCAACAGCACTACATTTTTAACCTTAAGTTTTGGGGATAATATATGTTTCTGTGTTTCAACAATAAACACAGATTATACTTATCAGAGGAGAGGAAAAACTTGTAAAATAAAATAAAAATGTAAATAAATGTGACAAAGGTATTGGGGCTGACAGGAAAGGCTTCAAGGAAGAAAAATTGAAGTTATATCTTGAAGAGTAATACTAACAACAGTAACAACTATTAAGTCAGAAGGGGATATGCAAGGATTCAAAGCAGTTTCCTGGGAAACATCAGTTTACAGAGTTTTAGTCCATTGCCTTCCTTACCTCTCTTCTGTGTTCAGCGCTTTTGATCACATGCTCCTCAATTAGGGAAGCTCTCTTTGTCCTTGGCTTCTATGACATTCAAACTATCTTGATTCACCTCATTCATCTGTGACCCATTCTTTTCACATCTTTTCTATGTGCCTCTTAAATGTTTATTTTCCTGAGGCTTTTCTGAAAGTTCACATTGTATCCTAACTGAGATACTATCTCAAGACACATTTATTCTCATAGGTTTAATATGCTAACCCTTTAAAATCCGTCTTTTGAGATGGCCAGATCTTTCTGTTAAATTGCATACTCCTATTACAACCTCCACTTGAATGTCTCTCATTCACCTCTCATCAACACATTCAGCATATCCTAATCCCTCTAATCCTGCTCCTCTTCGTAAACTGACTCTCACCCAAGACTCAAACTTCCAAACATCCTTACCTCTTTACTTCATCCCAATCATTAGATCTCACCAGACATACCTACAAACCATTACTGAATTTATCACCTTTCTATCCCTACTAATATCACCCTAATTCAGGGAACCTTCATCTTCTAACCAGATTACTGCAGTAGTCTTCTACCTGCTCTTCCTTCTCCAGCCTTCATTTTCTCTGGACCATCCTTCTCCACACACTAATTAGACCATTTTACTAAACTGGTTAAAGCCCCTCAAAGATTCCTTAATGTCTTCAGGATAAAAGTCCAAGCTTCTAAGAAGACAGCATCTCTAGACAGTCTCCATCTGTGTTTCAACACAATCAACATACACACAAGACCTCCATTCTCACCTCTTTGCCTCCTGCTCTTGCTGTGCCTTCAGCTTGTAATTCCTAGCCCAGCCCATTCTCAGTGGCCAATTCTGGCTAATCTGTTCATGCATCACTTCCTCTTTATGTCCCCCAGCTTCCTCAACTTGGTCAGGTTTGTTTTCAGATCACCTTATGCAATCCTCTATTACTGAACTAACAAAATAATACTGCAATTATCTGTTTAAGTCATTGCTTATTCCATTTAACTGTGTCTTCCTTAAGGCCAAATACTAAGTCTCATTCATCTTTGAATCTCCAGTACCCAGTTGCCTAGTACAGAGTGGTACTCAATATATATATATTTGCTATTTTTGTTATTGATCAATAAAAACAGATTACTTTATGTAACTCACTGAAGCTATCAGTTTGTTTACTTTTATTTAGGGAAACAGAACTTTACTGCAACTATATAAGACTGAGATTATATATACTTTAAATCTATTAAGTTAACAAGTAAAAATTATGCTAATATATATGTGTGTGTGTGAATACTCTGACATTCACTGAAACTAACCAAATACAGAAAGCTATCAACCATTCAATCTGTTTTTAGACTTATTTCTAGCTATACATCCAAGGACTCTAAGATTGGAATTTTAAGGCTTCTATAGACAACTTACTTATTCCCTGCTCAACTTCTGCCTCAAAAAAAAAAAGATCAAAGATATAATAATAATTGTTACTGTACCTTACATCTTCAGCCATAATATATACTATAAATCTATATTTATAATTCTTAAAACAGTATTTATAATATTATTCTCTGATCAAATAAAGATATATTCTTTTGAAAAATAAATAATTCATTACAATGTAGAAAGTTTCATCATACATCATCCCAAGTCCAGCATTTTTCATTAGCAGTGATGCCGGTCTCTCTGTAATATTCTTCTAAAGGTGGTTCAAGAAGAATCACATCAAATTTGGGTGTCAGTTCTCTGATGTCAAAGGCTTCTATATCTGCTTGTAAGTACCTATTTGATTAAAGCATAAAAAGTAAGAGATTACAGATGGTAATGAAAAAAATATTCTTAAATATTTCCTAATACTATTTCAAAGTCATCATGAGCTAATAACTAAATACCTTTTTATGGAGGAATCTCTCTCCTCAGTATAGACAGTAAAATAACCTACCATTGTTCTTCCTGAGGACGTGGATAGAATCATACCGCAAAGCAAAAGCATGAACCCACAGGAACATCTTGAGTATAAACCTCTCCCATTTTTATACTGAAAATCCATACTCAGATGTGAGTGTCTGAGCCCCTTTCCATTATCATCATAATACTTCGAGGAATATCACATTATTTTTCCTGCAATTGTCCTTTAGAAAAATTTTTTGTTATAAATTCCTCCGTCTAAAAAAGTTTCTAAAGCTAGACATAATTTTCTTTTGCTACTTTGTTAGCAATAGTGTTTATATTAACAGTCTTTTCCAGCCATCCAGTATAAATTGCTACTAGCCTTTACTTCGGAGAGGCAATGGCATCCCCCTCCAGCACTCTTGCCTGGAAACTCCCATGGACAGAGGAGCCTGGTGGGCTGCAGTCCATGGGGTCACTGAGTCAGACACGACTGAGCGACTTCACTTTCACTTTTCACTTTCATGCACTGGAGAAGGAAATGGCAACCCACTCCAGTGTTCTTGCCTGGAGAATCCCAGGGATGGCGGAGCCCAATGGGCTGCCGTCTGTGGGGTCGCAGAGTCGGACATGACTGAAGCGACTTAGCAGCAGCAGCAGCCGCCTTTATTTAATGGTTATTTCTACACAGCATGAAGGTATTTCAAATACAAATATAAAATACGTTGGGGCTTCCCCGGTGGCTCANTGTATTAATACAACACAGATGAACACATGCACACAGATACACTTGATTTTATATGAAAAGTTTATAGGAAACCATATTTATAGAATTATGGAATTTTGTAATTTATAGCTTTAGAACAACCTGTTACCATTTACAGAAAAAGTAACTGAAAAGAAAAGGGATTAAATTACTTCAAAGTTAGGGGCAAACTTAAAACATAACCACAAATGTTTGTGGAGGACAATGTTTCCAGTAGAACAATTCTAAATAAAATAAATCAATAAACTCATTTCACTGTAATGATCACTTCAGGTCTGAAATGTAAAAAATATAGGCTATAATTGTTAGCTTTGTATGTGCTGAGTATCTCAATTTTAAAAAAAGTTCTTTAATAATTAAATCTCTAAATTTGGAGACTACCATATTGTGTGTTAATGACTACAAAAGCAATCATTTTATATGGTATTCTTATTCTACTGCTTCCTATTACAGCTAACAAGTTCCACAAACCATGGTTCAAGCTAATACTTATTAGTTACATGTATTAAGGAATTTTTGGAGAAGGCAATGGCATCCCACTCCATACTCTTGCCTGGAAAATCCCATGGACAGAGGAGCCTGGAAGGCTGCAGTCCATGGGGTGGCTGAGTCAGACACGACTGAGTGACTTCACTTTCACTTTTCACTTTCATGCATTGGAGAAGGAAATGGCAACCCACCCCAGTGTTCTTGCCTGGAGAATCCCAGGGATGGCGGAGCCCAATGGGCTACCATCTATGGGGTCGTAAAGTCAGACACGACTGAAGCAACTTAGCAGCGCAGCATTAGGAATTTTAACTTAAAAAAAATTTTTTTTCCTTAATTTTTTTCTTTGACCACACCTCACAGGCATGTGGAACTTTCCCAACCAAGGATGGAACCCACATTCCCCACAGAGGAAGCACAGAGTCTTAACCACTGGACTACAAGGGAAGTTCCTTAACTTGCATCATAACCATATCACTTTAAAACTTATCTAGGTAAAAAGAAACATTATTTGAGAGTGATAATGGAAATAAATTACAACAGGCATAAACCTATTCAGTTTTACACTTCAATTTTGTCTTGATATAACACCTGATCTAATATTCTCATAAGAATATGAATAAACATTAATACGCACAGACACATATATATTCCTACACACATTCATACATGGCATAGCTAAGGTAAGTGATGACACACAGTGAAGAACATTAAGCAAATAACTAGACATTACAATTATAAATACTAAATATTGGTATTTTAACTAAGTGCTTATATTCTTAACTAAAACACAGTCACCTCCACTGACACATGGAAAAGAATACCTGAGAAACTTACTTTTAAAATTTATATTTAGCTATTGGCACTTTCTTTAGGTTATTACTACATAAAGGTCAAGAGCTTAGAGTTCTTAGGGCTCCAGACAAAACTTTTCAATATGCATATAAAATGGAATTTATTACAAAAACTCTTTATTAGTTTATCACATAAAATTTAAACTCTTGGATTTCACTGACCAAATCTTAGAGATTGGCCAGAGAAAATTAAGTTCAACCTAACTAACTGTAGACATAAAAAGATTAATTTTTCAATTTTCTTTTGCCTAAATTGAAAAACATTATTTTCTATATTAATTTTGATGAGGAAAACAGGTATTTCTTAAACACTATCAGAACGAATATTAACTTGTACCACTTATCTGGAAAATCTCTCAGCCCTAAATATCAACAGCACTACATTTTTAACCTTAAGTTTTGGGGATAATATATGTTTCTGTGTTTCAACAATAAACACAGATTATACTTATCAGAGGAGAGGAAAAACTTGTAAAATAAAATAAAAATGTAAATAAATGTGACAAAGGTATTGGGGCTGACAGGAAAGGCTTCAAGGAAGAAAAATTGAAGTTATATCTTGAAGAGTAATACTAACAACAGTAACAACTATTAAGTCAGAAGGGGATATGCAAGGATTCAAAGCAGTTTCCTGGGAAACATCAGTTTACAGAGTTTTAGTCCATTGCCTTCCTTACCTCTCTTCTGTGTTCAGCGCTTTTGATCACATGCTCCTCAATTAGGGAAGCTCTCTTTGTCCTTGGCTTCTATGACATTCAGACTATCTTGATTCACCTCATTCATCTGTGACCCATTCTTTTCACATCTTTTCTATGTGCCTCTTAAATGTTTATTTTCCTGAGGCTTTTCTGAAAGTTCACATTGTATCCTAACTGAGATACTATCTCAAGACACATTTATTCTCATAGGTTTAATATGCTAACCCTTTAAAATCCGTCTTTTGAGATGGCCAGATCTTTCTGTTAAATTGCATACTCCTATTACAACCTCCACTTGAATGTCTCTCATTCACCTCTCATCAACACATTCAGCATATCCTAATCCCTCTAATCCTGCTCCTCTTCGTAAACTGACTCTCACCCGGTGATAACTGAACCCATTTATCCCAAGACTCAAACTTCCAAACATCCTTACCTCTTTACTTCATCCCAATCATTAGATCTCACCAGACATACCTACAAACCATTACTGAATTTATCACCTTTCTATCCCTACTAATATCACCCTAATTCAGGGAACCTTCATCTTCTAACCAGATTACTGCAGTAGTCTTCTACCTGCTCTTCCTTCTCCAGCCTTCATTTTCTCTGGACCATCCTTCTCCACACACTAATTAGACCATTTTACTAAACTGGTTAAAGCCCCTCAAAGATTCCTTAATGTCTTCAGGATAAAAGTCCAAGCTTCTAAGAAGACAGCATCTCTAGACAGTCTCCATCTGTGTTTCAACACAATCAACATACACACAAGACCTCCATTCTCACCTCTTTGCCTCCTGCTCTTGCTGTGCCTTCAGCTTGTAATTCCTAGCCCAGCCCATTCTCAGTGGCCAATTCTGGCTAATCTGTTCATGCATCACTTCCTCTTTATGTCCCCCAGCTTCCTCAACTTGGTCAGGTTTGTTTTCAGATCACCTTATGCAATCCTCTATTACTGAACTAACAAAATAATACTGCAATTATCTGTTTAAGTCATTGCTTATTCCATTTAACTGTGTCTTCCTTAAGGCCAAATACTAAGTCTCATTCATCTTTGAATCTCCAGTACCCAGTTGCCTAGTACAGAGTGGTACTCAATATATATATATATTTGCTATTTTTGTTATTGACCAATAAAAACAGATTACTTTATGTAACTCACTGAAGCTATCAGTTTGTTTACTTTTATTTAGGGAAACAGAACTTTACTGCAACTATATAAGACTGAGATTATATATACTTTAAATCTATTAAGTTAACAAGTAAAAATTATGCTAATATATATGTGTGTGTGAATACTCTGACATTCACTGAAACTAACCAAATACAGAAAGCTATCAACCATTCAATCTGTTTTTAGACTTATTTCTAGCTATACATCCAAGGACTCTAAGATTGGAATTTTAAGGCTTCTATAGACAACTTACTTATTCCCTGCTCAACTTCTGCCTCAAAAAAAAAAAGATCAAAGATATAATAATAATTGTTACTGTACCTTACATCTTCAGCCATAATATATACTATAAATCTATATTTATAATTCTTAAAACAGTATTTATAATATTATTCTCTGATCAAATAAAGATATATTCTTTTGAAAAATAAATAATTCATTACAATGTAGAAAGTTTCATCATACATCATCCCAAGTCCAGCATTTTTCATTAGCAGTGATGCCGGTCTCTCTGTAATATTCTTCTAAAGGTGGTTCAAGAAGAATCACATCAAATTTGGGTGTCAGTTCTCTGATGTCAAAGGCTTCTATATCTGCTTGTAAGTACCTATTTGATTAAAGCATAAAAAGTAAGAGATTACAGATGGTAATGAAAAAAATATTCTTAAATATTTCCTAATACTATTTCAAAGTCATCATGAGCTAATAACTAAATACCTTTTTATGGAGGAATCTCTCTCCTCAGTATAGACAGTAAAATAACCTACCATTGTTCTTCCTGAGGACGTGGATAGAATCATACCGCAAAGCAAAAGCATGAACCCACAGGAACATCTTGAGTATAAACCTCTCCCATTTTTATACTGAAAATCCATACTCAGATGTGAGTGTCTGAGCCCCTTTCCATTATCATCATAATACTTCGAGGAATATCACATTATTTTTCCTGCAATTGTCCTTTAGAAAAATTTTTTGTTATAAATTCCTCCGTCTAAAAAAGTTTCTAAAGCTAGACATAATTTTCTTTTGCTACTTTGTTAGCAATAGTGTTTACATTAACAGTCTTTTCCAGCCATCCAGTATAAATTGCTTTGGAGAGGCAATGGCATCCTCTCCTTTACTTTGGAGAGGCAATGGCATCCCCCTCCAGTACTCTTGCCTGGAAACTCCCATGTACAGAGGAGCCTGGTGGGCTGCAGTCCATGGGGTCGCTGAGTCAGACACGACTGAGCGACTTCACTTTCACTTTTCACTTTCATGCACTGGAGAAGGAAATGGCAACCCACTCCAGTGTTCTTGCCTGGAGAATCCCAGGGATGGCGGAGCCCAATGGGCTGCCGTCTGTGGGGTCGCAGAGTCGGACATGACTGAAGCGACTTGGCAGCAGCAGCAGCCGCCTTTATTTAATGGTTATTTCTACACAGCATGAAGGTATTTCAAATACAAATATAAAATACGTTGGGGCTTCCCCGGTGGCTCAGTGGTTNACATGACTGAAGCGACTTAGCAGCAGCAGCAGCCGCCTTTATTTAATGGTTATTTCTACACAGCATGAAGGTATTTCAAATATAAATATAAAATACGTTGGGGCTTCCCCGGTGGCTCAGTGGTTAAGAATTCACCTGCAATGCAGAAGACCCAGGTTCAATCCCTAGGTTGGGAAGATCCCCTGGAGGAGGGCATGGCAACCCACTCCAGTATTCTTGCCCGCATAATCCCATGGACAGAGAAGCCTGGAGGGCTACAGTCCATAGGGTCACAAAAAGTCAGACATGACTGAAGCAACTTAGCATGCATGCATGCATAAGTTACTTTAAATGTAAAATATTTCTAAATATGATAAATATTAGCCTGTTAAAAATTTTTCTACAAACTCAGTTATCTTTGTGGTTCTTCTAATCATTAATAACATACATTTTAGTGAATTGTTAAGTGTACAATATCTTCAAAGTAAGCTAAAGAGTCTCTAATATTAAGGACTATATACATTTTTAGAGGGAAACATCATTCTATTAGCAAAGGTTAAAATGAATTTTTGTATTCCAAATGTTAAGAATAGTATCCCTAGATGCCAAGTTATAATTAACTTTCATTTTCTTATTTTCTCTCTCAAGTTTTCTAACTTTCTTCAATACGTAATTTTTGAGAAGAAAAGATATTTAAAAACATTTAAAGACAGTTAAGAATACAACAAATAAGATTTTCTAAAAAAAAAAAAAAAACCCTTAAAGACACTCTAAATTATCCAGTAAACTGAAAACAAATAAAATGACAACCTACTGTGTACTCACTGCCAGAGTTCCAAACTAATACATTTCACTATGAAGAAAGAGTGTGTTAACCTTTCAAAGATGCTGAATTTTTTTCAAACTTCAGAAAGGTACCATGACAAAAAGACTAATATTTTAAGCCTGAGTTGGGAAGAAAAAACCCCACTTACATAGGAGGAGTGTTAGATTTAGCTATTAACTCATCCTTCAGTCTGATGAGCTCCCGCAGTTTAGGGTATTCTTCAAATCTGTCGGCCAAACCTGGGGAGGAAAAATAGTAAATTCCAAATTTCAATACAATTGAGTATCAGTGAATTCAAAGGTGATAAGCCTGCTCAGGAAAACAAAATAAGACACAACCAACTTATCATTCTCGCATCCTTTGTAAAAAAGTTAGTTTTTAGTATCTTTAAATACTTCATAAACACATTTTATACCTAATGACCCTAATTTCATATGCAGGCAAACACCCAGGTGTTTTAAAGGCAAGATGGTTTAAGTCAATTAACCATTTAATTTTCCAAACCTATTGTACTAAATAATCTGCTTAAAATATCAAGTTTAGACATTCTGTTCTCAGGAAAAGAATATTTTTAAAAATTCATGCTTTTTTCCTTTTATTTTTCTAAAAAAAAACAAAAAACAAGAAAAACAACTCTCCCAAAGATCTAGCAACTGTTCAGTTTTCCCTTAGTTTGACAGTTATCCAAAGCAGAGAAAAATGAAGATTTCTTATCCTTACTACTGATGATCTTAAATGGCTTAAATTATGGACACAATCCCAGAACAAATTTAGGCAGGAAGATAATGAGTCCCTATTAGTCGATTAGCTCTCACCTCACTCACTCTNAGTTTTCCCTTAGTTTGACAGTTATCCAAAGCAGAGAAAATGAAGATTTCTTATCCTTACTACTGATGATCTTAAATGGCTTAAATTATGGACACAATCCCAGAACAAATTTAGGCAGGAAGATAATGAGTCCCTATTAGTCGATTAGCTCTCACCTCACTCACTCTGATTACTCATCTAAATTGTACTACCGACTCCAAGACAAGTCATTTTCTCTAAGAATATATCCTATATCAGTATTTATAGTTTTAAAGATCTCACATCTCCACATATTATAAACCAAATCCTCATATTTATTTTCAAGCCTAGGATCTTCAAAAATACCTCCAAGTTCCAGAAAGGTTAAAAACAGGAGCCTCATTATTTCTATGTCCTCAAAAATATTTAAATCTTTGAACCTCAAAAGAGATTTTAGGTAAAACAGCATAATGCCTGTTTAAACAACTGTAGGGATAAGTAGGGCAATCTTTGAATATCAAAGAGTCCTAAAAGATCTTATTTTACTTTATCCTGCTTCCTTACAAGAATCATAATCATCTTAAGTTAATAACTAAAAGTACATCTCACAACCCTAATATCAAAGATTTAAAAAATGAATGATTTTGTAAAGAATCCTTAATCAGTGGTTACAGATGAAATTTTTAAGGAAACAAGTTTGAAGATTTTATTATATTCGAGTTTCAATCACAGTACAGTCAGCTCTCAATCATCTACAAAACAGACGTACAACTTTTTCTCAATCCATAATAGTTTCCTAAGTACATTTTCTTTGCCTCAGAGAAATAACATGTCTTAAAAGCAGAAAGGCCAATAATGAAATTTGGCTATATTACTTATAATCTGAAAAAAAAAAAAAGCTTTATTGAAGTATTTTTGATAAACAAATTTATTGAGGTATAGTTGATAAACAAAAAACTTAGACATTAAACTTACATTTAATGGATGCAATCTGATGAGGTTTAACATATGCATATAGCTGTGAAATCATAACCACAATCAAGATAAGACATATTAATAACCTTCAGAAGTTTCTTTGTGTTGCTCTGGTTTTGGTGGTGTGTATGTGCAGTAAGACTCCTTCATGGGTCACTGCCTTGTCATGGTGGACAGGCTTGCATGACTCAATGAAGCTATGAGCCATGCTGTGAAGGGCCACCCAAGACAGATGAGTCACAATGGAGCATTCTGACAAAACGTGATCCACTGGAGGAGAGAATGGCAAACCACTCCAGTACAAGAGCCTTGAGAACTCCATGAACTATATAAAAAGGCAAAAAGATGTGACACTGAAGGATGAGCCGCTCAGGCTGGAAAGTGTCCAATATGCTACTGGGGAAGAGTGGAGTACAACTACTAATAGCTCCAGGAAGAATGAAGCGGCTGGGCCAAAGCAGNTAAAAAGGCAAAAAGATGTGACACTGAAAGATGAGCCGCTCAGGCTGGAAAGTGTCCAATATGCTACTGGGGAAGAGTGGAGTACAACTACTAATAGCTCCAGGAAGAATGAAGCGGCTGGGCCAAAGCAGAAACAACACTCAGTTGTGGATGGGTCTGGTGATGTAAGTAAAATCGGGTGTTTTAAAGAATACCATTCCATAGGAACCTGGAATGTTAGATTCATGAATCAAGGTAGATTGGACATGGTCAAGCAGGATATGGTAAGAGTGAACATCAACATCTTAGGAATCCATGAAATAAAATGGTTGGGAATGGGTGAAATTAATTTAGATAATCACTGGACCTATTACTGTGGACAAGAATCCCTAAAAGAAGCAACCTAGATGTCCATCAACAGATGAATGGATAAAGAATTTGTGCTACATATATTCAGCCATAAAAAGGAATGCATTTGAGTCAGTTCTGATGAGATGGATGAATGTAGACCCTATTATACAGAGTGAAGTGAGTCGGGAAGAGAAAGATAAAGATAAATATCGTATGCTAACACATATATACAGAATCTGGAAAAATGGTACTGAAGAATTTATTTATAGGGCAGCAATGCAGAAACAGACAGAGAAGTCTTATGGACATGGGGAGAGGGGAGGAGAGGGTGAGATGTATAGAAAGAGTAACATGGAAACTTACATTACCATATGTAAAACAGATAGCCAAGGGGAATTTGCTATATTTCTCAGAAAACTTAAACAGTGGCTCCGTATCAACCTAGAGGGGTGGGATGGGGAGGGAGATGGGAGAGAGNATCTTGATTCCAGCATGTGCTTCTTCCTTAGGAAGCAGTAATATAAACAAAGCTAGTGGAGGTGATGGAATTCTAGCTATTTCAAATTCTAAAAGATGATATGCCAGCAAACTTGGAAAACTCAGGAGTGGCCACAGGACTGGAAAAGATCACTTTTTATTCCAATCCCAAAGAAAGGCAATACCAAAAAATGTTCAAACTACCACACAATTATGCTCATTTCACATACTAGCAAGGTAATGCTCAAAATCCTTCAAGCTAGGCTTCAATAGTACATGAATCGAGAACTTCCCGATTTCTCAATGTACAAGCTGTATTTCGGAAAGGCAAAGGAACCAGAAATCACATTGCCAACATCCTTTGGATCACAGAAAAAGCAAGGGAATTTCAGAAAAACATCTACTTCTACTTTATTGACTATACTAAAGCCTTCAACTGTGTGCATCACAAGAAACTGCAGAAAATTCTTCAAGAGATGGGACTACCAGACCACCTTACCTGCCTCCTGAGAAACCTGTATACAGGTCAAGAAGCAACATTTAGAACAGGACATGGCACAACAGACTGGTTCCAAACTGCAAAAAGAGTTCATCAAGGCTGTATATTGTCACCCTGCTTATTTAACTTATATACAGAGTACATCATGGAAAGTGAGGAGCTGGTTGAATCACAAGCTGGAATCAAGATTGCCGGGATAAATATCAATAACCTCAGATATGCAGATAACACCACTCCAACGGCAGAAAGCAAAGAGGAACCAAAGAGTCTCTTAAAGGTGAAAGAGGAGAGTGAAAAAGCGGACTTAAAACTCAACATTCAAAAAACTACAATAATGGCGTCTGGTCCCATCATTTCATGGCAAATAGATGGGGAAAANCCACCACTCCAATGGCAGAAAGCAAAGAGGAACCAGAGTCTCTTAAAGAAGGTGAAAGAGGAGAGTGAAAAAGCGGACTTAAAACTCAACATTCAAAAAACTACAATAATGGCATCTGGTCCCATCATTTCATGGCAAATAGATGGGGAAAAAAAAAAGGAAACAGTGATAGATTTTATTTCCTGGGCTGTAAACTATTACAAACCTAGACAGTGTATTAAAAAGCAGAGATATCACTTTGCTGACAAATGTCTGTATAGTCAAAGTTATGGTTTTTCTAGTAGTCACACAGGGCTATGAGAGTTGCACTATTAAAGGCAACTGAAGAATTGATGCTTCTGAAATGTGGTGATGAAAAAGACTCTTGAGATCCCTTGGATGGCAAGGAGATCAAACCAGTCAATCCTAAAGGAAATTAACCCTGAATATTCATCAGGACTGATGCTAAAGCTGAAGCTCTTAATACTCTGGCCACCTGATGCAAAGAGCTGACTCACTGAAAAAGTGATGCTGGGAAAGACTGACAGCAGGAGGAGAAAGGGGAGGCAGAGGTTGAGATAGTTGGATGGCATCACCAATTTGATGGACCTGAGTTTGAGCAAATTCCAGGAGACAGTGAAGGACAGGGAAGCCTTGCATGCTGTGGGCCATGGGGTCAGAGTTAGACATGACTGAACGACTAAACAACAAGATCTACAGAATTAATTTATCTTGCATAAATGAAACTTTATGCCAGCTGCACAACAACTTCTCATTTTCCTCTCTCTCCAGCCTCTGACAACCACTGCTGCATCCTCTTCTTCTATGAGAATCACTATTTTTGGTAGCTCATAAAAGTGTATGTATTTATATATGTACTACTGATATTTTAAGTACCTCTTTAAAGTGTGTGCATTTTTGTCATTCTGTAACTGGCCTATCTCACCATTATTATTATAACTTTTCATGCTACATCTAAATTGTGACCATGAAAACATTCCTACAAGCAAAAAAAGAAAAAGTATATTGGATTACATCAAAATAAAATGTTTGTATGGCAAATGGCGCCATCAAAGAAGTGAAAAGACAACTCACAGAATGGGAGAAAATATTTGCAAAGCATACATCTGATAAAGGACTTACACTGAGAATATATAAAGAACTCTTACAATAAAAGTCAAATACCAAATAAAAAGCTTTTAGACATTTCTCCAAAATGGAAAATAAGCAGAGAAAAAAGATTTTTAATATCCTTAGTCACTAGGGAAATGCAGATCAAAACCACAATGAAGGAATGGGAATTGACTGCTAATGACTGAGTACTGAGTTTCTTTCAGTTCAGTTCAGTCACTCAGTTGTGTCCGACTCTGTGACCCCACGAATTGCAGCATGCCAGGCCTTGGGAGATAAAAATGTTCTAAGGATGTGTAATATTGTTGGTAGGAATGTAAATTGGTTGCAGCAACTGTGGAAAACAGTACAGAACTATCATACTGTTTTCTCAAAAAACTAAAAATAGAAGTAACTATATGAATACAGAAATTCCACTCCTGGGTATGCCTCTTAAGAAAACGAAAACACTAAATCAAAAAGACACATGCACCCAATGTTCTTAGCAGCATTATTTACAACAGCCAAGATATGGAAGCAACCTAAGTGCCCATCAACATATAAAAGAATAAAGAAGGTGTGGTACATATACATATGCAATGGAGTACTACTCAGCCATAAAAAAGTGATTTTTTTTTTCACCATTTGCAACAACATGGAGGATAATATACTTGGTGAAATAAGTCAGAAAGACAAATACCATATATTATCTCTCATATGTGATATCTAAAAAATAAAGAGCAACCTAGTGAATATAACAAAAAGAAACAGATTCAGAAAACAAATTAGTGGTTACCAGTGGGGATAGAAGAGGTAGAACAAAATTGGGGAGGGAATTAATAAATACAAATTTCTCTCTATATAAGTTACAAGCATAATGTTCAGCAGAGAGAATATAGCCAATACTTTATATTAACCATAAATAAAGTATAAACTTTAAAAACTGAACCACTATTTGTACATCTAAAACTTATACAATATTATAAGTCAACTTCACCTCAATTTTTAAAAAAGGTCTAAAATTCGATGGTGGTGATAGCTGCACAAACCTGTAGATACTTTAAAAAATTAAATTATATTCTTTAAATGGGTGAATTTATAGTACATGAATTATCTTAATCAAGCTATTTTCAAAACTGCAAGGATACTGCCTCTGCTGAGCATACTGGTAGACTGAACAGTGCTGAGGAAAGGATCTGAGCTTTGAGGATATCTCAACAGAAATCTCAAAAACTGAACAGAAAAGGGAACAAAAACTGGGGGGAAAAAGACTATCCAAGGAACATGAGATAACTACAAGAGGTATAATGGAAATATCAGAAGAATTAAAAAACCACAGGAACAGAAGAAATATCTGAATCAGTAATAACTGAGGGACTTCCCTGGTGGTCCAGTCGTTAAGAGTCCACCTTGCTATTCAGGGGATGACGGTTCGATCCCTGATTGGGGAACTAAGACCCCCACATGTGGCAGGACAACTAAGTCCATGTGCCACACTACTGAGCCACAACAGTGAGCTCACATGCCACAACTAAGATCTGAGGAAATAAAAACTAAACAAAATAGTGACTAAACATTTCACAATTTAATGTCAGACATCAAACCCCAGATATAGGAGGCTCAGAGAGTACCAAACAGGATACATACCAAAAAAAAAAAAAAAAGAAAAACTCAACTATACCTATGCATATCATTTTCAAGCTATAGAAATAAAAGTCCTAAAAGAAACCAGGGGGGAAAAAAAAACTACTATGGAACAAAGTTAAGAATTATATCCAACTTCTCAGATAAAAGCAAGCAAAAAGAGAGTGAAGTAAAATATTTAAAGTACTGAAAGAAAGAAAACACCAATCCATAATTCCCTACTTTACAAAATTAATCTTTCAAAAGTAAAAGAGAAATATGCTGAAAACTCAGTTCTGAATGTGCTGTACCTTTGATTTGTATCTCAAATCATCATTTCAAAATACAGGCTTTTATTTACTTAGATATTAATAGTGCCTGCCACCACCATCAGACAGACCTGGTACTCCTGCACCAAGTTAACACAGGGCAACTGTTTGCATGTCTTCACTGGCACTGTAAGATGTGGCCGAGAAGACAGGCTTTCAGAGTAAGAAGTCCGTGTTGGTGGCAAGAAATTCAGGTTAGGAGTACTTTTATCTCAAAGAACCAGCTTTTTAGCATATAGCTCTCCATTGAGACCTGTCTGTGTGAATCCGAAGATGATGGACTGCTCTATCTGCTAAACGCCACTGTGCATAAATCATATTTTGAGAAGCTACCTAAAGCATAAGCTTTTTAATGCTGTAAAATATAGTAGCTAAAATTAAACGCCACTTAGCTTTTTCAGAGATGAATTAATGGACAGCTGGGTCAAATTCAAAGCTTTTTGATGTATAAAAACTTTATAAATGGAACTACTCCATCAGTAGGTAAAGTATAACAAAAACCTGTCTAGATGGACAGCGTGTAATTTCTGCACAGGTCTCTGTAGCAAATACATCACTGTATACCGGTGAAGAATCTTGCTCCAATAAAGGAACATAAAGATTTAAAAAGAAAAAAAGTAAAGGAGAAATAAAGACTTTCTCAGAGAAACAAAAACTAAGGGAATTTGTTGCTAGTAGGCCTATCTTGCAAGAAATGTTAAAAAAAAAATTCTTAGAGGAAAGGAAAATGACATAGGTCAAAAAATCAGATTTACCTAAAGAAAGGAAGAGCATCAAAGAAGGAATAAATAAAGGCGAAATAAAAATGAGGGATAATCACAAAAACAAAATGAAGGAAAGGAAGGAAGAAGGAAAAAACCAACACTGTTTGATGGAAAAAGAACATTTACAAGAAGTACTATGAATGGAAAGGGGAAGCCAAGTCAGGAAAAAGTAATTTTGTTAGAAATAAACCACAAAATGGATAAATTACATGCATGTAACCGACAGCCAGCAATTGCATATCCCAACAAATCAGACATACCTACATCCCTGATGAAATTCTGGGGTCTATGTCCAGTGTCTACAAAATGTTGGCAGTAATCATTATGGGGATTTAAACTCTGTGTTCCCTAAAGAAAAAGTCAAAATTAAATTAATAGCTTTCACTCTGGTGGCAGATACATTAACTTGGAGCTTTATTTTTTATTATGAGGCCAAGCAAAATATAAGCTAACTGATAGATTTTAAAAAATAAAAAATATCACTACTAAAATGATAGTTTATAATTCAGTTATCTACAGATATTAATAACCAAGCATCAGAAGAACATTTCATGAATGATTTTAAATGATATTTCATTTTATAACAATAATGATCCTTCAATAACTGAAAATAAATCTTAAACATAAATATTTAAAATATTTTCGGGCACAAAGCTGAAACATGAAAAGTTAAAGATTTGAAAATTATTTACCTTAAGAAAAGTACTAGAATCTTTATAAATCTCTTCTTCATATGGCAAATTCTCTTCCTCCTGTTGCATTTCTAATTCATCCTTCAAAAAGGAAGATTAACTAAATATTTTATGTATAAGAGGAATCTTATGTATTACATTGTAAGTATTAACACTCATAAATATTTTCTTTCCCTAAGACATAAATTTTTCAAATTATCATAAAAGTCAAACATTGAAGTCTTTGCTTTCTCATCATTAGCTATGCTTATAATAAAACTTTTCATTCTCCATAACTGTATATAAGTACTAATTTTGTTGACTAAGTTATCCAGATTTACCTTAGATATAAAACTTTAAATTATTAGAATTTAGCTTAAATCATGAAAGATAGGCCCACCAATGGGGCAATTTTACTTCCACTAGAGCAAACCAAAAGAAATCACTATTTTATAAGTCAAAAATGTTAAAATATGAGGAACTATATATGCTTTAATCTAACATCACAAATATTTAAGTTATATATTAGGATATATCAAATGCAACCAACACACAATATTGTTTTGCTGTGTCCAACTCTTTGCAACCGCATGGACTGCCAGGCCCCTCTGTCCATGGGATTTCCTAGGCAATACTGGAGGGGGTTGCCATTTCCCGCTCCAGGGGATCTTTCAAACCCAGGGATTGAACCCACATCTCTTATGTCTCCTGCACTGGCAGGCACATTCTTTACCACTAAGCCACCAGGGAAGCCCAACACACAACATAGTTTTTATGTAATTATTTTTAGGTAATTATTTAAGAGATTTATTGAAACTATTTATTCTCTTCTGTTAAATATAGCTGTACAACAGTTAATTTGAAAAAATGGAGACAGGTTTTTTACCCTTTACTTTTTTTTCACCTAAATAATGCAACTACAATTTCAGAAGTTGGGTCTTTTCCCTTGGGCCTCTGTTAGAAATGCTTCTACACTGCAATCTAGCCCATGAATTCTCAAAATATTTTAATTGCACTACCCTATACTGTTAAGATGGAACGACACAACTCATAAAAGATAGTACTGTAGCCTCTTGAAAACTGATCCAATTATCCAACGTTTCTGGTACATCTACCTCCTTGCTCTTATTTAAGAATGTCGTTGCCTAGAGCTTACTAGGCATTATGCTTAGTGCTTTATATACATCACCTGATTTAATCCACATACCTCTTCTATTAAAATGAGTAAACTGATATAAATGGTGACATATATGCTGCTGACATTATTCAGTATTTTGCCAAAATTCAACTTTTGTCAAATTTGTTTCCCTAGATAAGACTCTACAGATTGTAAGGACTTATTTTTTTCTTAACCAAAACACTGTCCCATTCTGTACTTGCCTTATATTCTTCCATCTTGTCTTCATCTGTCTCTCCTTCATCCTGATACTTACGTTTTGCATTTGGAGCAGAGGTATCATAGGAAGCCCTGAAAATTAAAACTGAAATATCACTCACAAATACATAAGATGTGCACATGTATCCATTAATATTAAAGGAAAGTTTTAAAGAGACAGAATAAGGCAAATTTTTCCTAACTAAACAGTATTCACTCGGTTTATAAATTTTAAAAGTATCATAACCTGATTAATAACTCTGTACTTTATTTTTGAGAAAGCAACCAAATGAGAAAATAAGTTTTTATAAGGTATATATGGCAAAGAGAAATTTCTACATATCATTCTAATCTGTCTTGAGTGAAACTGATGTTCTAATTGGTAACTACAATACTGAAAAATTCTAAATGCTTTATGAACTATCAAATGAATACCACTTTTAGGGTAAAGTATTTTTTTAAAATAAGGATTTTTAAAATAAAATTATATATGGTATATAAGCTAATTCTCAGTCTAATATTACATTTTCTAACTAGTTCATAAATGAGAACTTATATTCAGAAAATAAGCATTTCGTAATTCATAGACAATAAAAATTAATTTTTTCCTAATTGGTATGCTGATGCTTATCAAAACAACATACTTGATACCTAAGATTACTGTTTATTAAAGCAATGATCCTTTTGCAAATATTAACACGTCATTTATAAAAAGCCATTATTCTACTGACCTGCAAGTTTCTCTTGTTTCAGCAATTTCTCTCTGCTCATCTTTGCTATTTAACACAGCACCAATGCTGTCTGCACTTTCAGCTCCCAACTGAGAAAAGGCAAAACTCAACATTAGAACACAATGCACTAAGCATCCTGTCTAGTCATTTGCAGCAGCATTTAATACATCAAATTTAAAAAAAAAAAAATCCCTAACTACCGTAGCAAGCAAATGGAATATTTACCTTCCAGGAAAAACAGAAAGTACCTTGAAACAAAACCACGTTATTTAACAATGATTTCAACAGCTGAAAAGTATTTTATGCTTTAAGTTATACTGAAATCCAAACAACTTGAGCCAATCTTCTTTTAAAGTAAATAATAAAATACGATTTAGCAAGAAGAGCATGAGGAAGTCTGTATTATATAGCCCCTTGAGCTCAAAAAAGCTGAGAAAGCATACTAGAGCCCAGCCTTTATTAAACAATTTTTATTACACAATTACATTAATTCCCACTGCCTCTTTACACTATTCCATGACTCCCTTAAGGTTTCTGCAATGATAAATCTCTTCCAATATATTAACTGTTCCTGATATTTTAACTCTTCCATAAAATTTTCCTGACCCCTACTCTGTTTCATCGGAAACCACATCTACTTCCTGCAGGGGAAATGCCTTTTAACCTTCTTCCCATGAAAGTGACTGACTCCACTCCCTTCAGTCCTCAGATAAATGGATGTCACTTTCTCAGAAAGTTCTTCCATGAACACGAGAGAGAGAACAGGTAGTCTTACGTTTTTCTCTTACCGCCTCATTTTCTCATTCAGAT
>SJYW01053633.1:550662-561892 GCA_006410735.1 Raphicerus campestris
GTAGGCAAAGTAATGTCTCTGCTTTTGAATATGCTATCTAGGTTGGTCATAACTTTTCTTCCAAGGAGTAAGCGTCTTTTAATTTCATGGCTGCAGTCACCATCTGCAGTGATTTTGGAGCCCCCCAAAATAAAGTCTGTACAGTCAACAAAAACAAGACCGGGAGCTGACTGTGGCTCAGATCATGAACCTCCTTATTGCCAAATTCAGACAAATAAATCAAATGCCTTACTATTATACAGTGGAAGTGACGAATAGATTTAAGGGATTAGATCTGATAGAATGCCTGAGAGCTATGGATGGAGGTTCGTGACATTGTACAGGAGGCAGTGATCAAGACCATCCACAAGAAAACGAAATGCAAAAAGGCAAAATGATTGTCTGAGGAGGCCTTACAAATAGCTGAGAAATGAAGAGAAGTAAAAGGCAAAGGAGAAAAGGAAAGATACACCCATTTGAATGCAAAGCAAGGAGAGATAAGAAAGCCTTTCTCAATGATCAATGCATAGAAATAGAGGAAAACAACACAATGGGAAAGACTAAAGACCTCTTCAAGAAAATTAGAGATACCAAGGGAATATTTCATGCGAAGGTGGGCACAGTAAAGGGTAGAAATGGTATGGACCTAACAGAAGCAGAAGATATTAAGAAGAGGTGGCAACAATACACAGAAGAATTATACAAAAAAGATCTTCATGACCCAGATAACCATAATGGTGTGATCACTCACCTAGAGCCAGACAGCCTGAAATGTGAAGTCATAGCATCACTATGAACAAAGCTAGTGGAGGTGATAGAATTCCATTTGAGCTATTTCAAATCCTAAAAGATGATGCTGTGAAAGTGTGGCCCTTCAATATGCCAGCAAATTTGGAAAACTCAGCAGTGGCCACAGGACTGGAAAAGTTCAATATTCATCCCAATCCCAAAGAAAGGCAATGCCAAAGAATATTCAAACTACTGCACAACTGCACTCATCTCAAACACTAGCAAAGTAATGCTCAAAATTATTTTAGCTAGGCTTCAACAATATGTGAACCGTGAACTTCCAGATGTTCAAATTGGATTTAAAAAAGCAGAGGAACCAGAGATCAAATTGCCAATATCCTTTGGATCATTGAAAAAGCAAGAAAGTTCCAGAAAAACATCTACTTCAGCTTATTGACTATGCTAAAGCCTTTGTGTGGATTACAACAAACTGTGGGACATTCTTAAAGAGATGGGAATACCAGACCACCTGACCTGTGACCTGCCTCCTGAGAGATCTGTATTTAGGTAAAGAAACAACAGTTAGAATTGGACATGGAACGACACACTGGTTCCAAATCGAGAAAGGAGTACGTCAAGGCTCTATATTGTCACCCTGCTTATTTAACTTATATGCAGAGTACATCATGAGAAATGTCAGGCTGGGTGAAGCACAAGCTGGAATCAAGATTATCAGGAGAAATATCAATAACCTCATATATGCACATGACACCACCCTTATGGCAGAAACTGAAGAACTAAAGAGCCTCTTGATGAAAGTGAAAGAGGAAACTGAAAAGTTGGCTTCAGTCAGTCAGTTGGTTCAGTCACTCAGTCGTGTCCGACTCTTCGTGACCCCCGGACCACAGCATGGCAGGCCTCCCTGTCCGTCATCAACTACTGGGGCTTACTCAAACTCATGTTCATTGTGTTGGTGATGCCACCTAACCATCTCATTCTCTGTTGTCCCCTCCTCCTCCTGCCTTCAATCTTTCCTAGCATCAAGGTCTTTTCAAATGAGTCAGTTCTTCGAATCAGGTGGCCAAAGTATTGGAATTGCAGCTTCAACATCAGTCCTTCCAATGAATATTAAGGACTGATCTCCTTTAGGATGGACTGGTTCGATCTCCTTGCAGTCAAAGGGACTCTCAAGAGTCTTCTCCAACAGCATAGTTTAAAAGTATCAATTCTTCAGCGTTCAGCTTTCTTCACAGTCCAACTCTCACATCCATACATGGCCACTGGAAAAACCATAGCCTTGACTAAACGGACCTTTGTTGGCAAAGTAATGTCTCTGCTTTTTAGTATGCTGTCTAGGTTGGTCATAACTCTTCTTTCAAGGAGTAAACAGAGACAACTGGACATCACCACATGGTCAATACTGAAATCAGATTGATTATCTTCTTTGCAGCCAAAGATGGAGAAGCTCTATACAGTCAGCAAAACCAAGACCAGGAGCTGACTGTGGCTCGTTCAGGCTTAAATTGAAGAAAGTAGGGAAAATCAAAAAGTTGGCTTAATACTCAACATTTAGGAAGCTAAGATCATGGCATCCGATCCATCACTTCATTGCAAATAGATGGGGAAATAATGGAAACAGTGAGAGACTTTATATTTGGGGCTCCAAAATCACTGCAGATGGTGACTGCAGCCATAAAATTAAAAGATGCTTGCTCCTTGGAAGAAAAGTTGTGACCAACCTAGACAGCATATTATAAGGCAGAGACATTAGTTGGTCAACAAAGGTCCGTCTAGTCAAAGCTATGGTTTTTCCAGTAGTCATGCATCGATGTGAGAGTTGAACTATAAAGAAAACCAAACACCAAAGAATTGATGCTTTTAAACTGTGGTATTGGAGAAGACTCCTGAGACTCCCTTGGACTGCAAAGAGATCCAACCAGTCCACCCTAAAGGAAATCAGTCCTTAATATTCATTGGAAGGACTGATGCTGAAGTTGAAACGCCAATACTTTGGCCACTTGATGAGAAGAACAGACTCATTGGTAAAGACTCTAATGCTGGGAAAGGAAGATTGAAGGCACGAGAAGGGGATGACAGAGGATGAGATGGTTGGATGCCATCACTATCGTTGATGGACATGAGTTTGAGTAAGCTCCAGGAGTTGGTGATGGACAGGGAAGACTGGCATGCTGCAGTCCATGGGGTTGCAAAGAGTCAGACACGACTGAGCAACTGAACTGAACTGAACTGATACTTTGAAACATTTAAATTATCAAGAAGAGAGAAGAGTAAGAGGCTTTAAAAGCACTTATAATTAAGAGGAAGTGCATGTATAGTTCTACTTTCTATGAATTCTTTTATTATTTCTATACAGTTTCTTCAACATTCCCTGTATCTTTATTCTTATTTCAAAAACACTAATAGTGCAATTTTAAAGATCTGTGGGATAAAAAATTTAATAAAATGAAATATCCCTATGAAATGAAAGCAATTTCCCCCTAATTTATCTCTTCTATAATTTATTTTAACAGGTCAGTGTATCTCAATATCCTGGAGGAGGAAAGGGTAACTCACTCCAGGATTTGTGCCTGAAAAACCCCAGGAACAGAGGAACCTGGTGGACTACAGTCCATGGGGTCGCGAAGAGTCGATCACAGCTGAGCCACTGTGCAGGCGCGCAGGTGTCTCTGTGAAGCACAGAAAATGTTGAGTTAAAAATCCGTAAAGTTTGCAATACCTGTAATTGCATGTAGGGCTTTCTCTAAGAAGATTACCGTACTTACATAAGAAATGAAATTGTTTATGAAGCAAATACTTTCGGGAGCTTATTCAGTGGTTTTTAACGAATAGGAAGTTTTGTTCTGTAGCTCACTCCAACTAACAGCCTTAATGCTTTACACTGTTTTTTAAATGTATTTGTTTTTACAGCTTATTTCTTACTTTGAGTATTCCTTCTCTCTAGAACTTGAAATGTTATAAACAGTTAGAAAAAGAAAGTACATTCTGGAATGAAACAAAATAAATTCTATAGGGACTTCCTTGGTGTTCCAGTGGTTAAGAACCCACAATCTGATGCAGGGGACACAGGGTCTATCCCTGACTGAAGAACTAATTCCCACATGATGCTGGGCAACTAAGCTTGCTTGCCACAACTAGAGAAAGCCAGTGCAGTGAAGACCCAGTGCGGCCCCAAATAATAAATGTGTAAAACTCATATTCAAAGAGGAATTGATATAATAGTAAGTGCTGCTTACTTTTTAGTGATCTGTTTGGGAGTTGGTGGATTTTTAAATATTTAAAATATTTTATAAAACACACATACAAACTACAAGATTTGGTCTCAGAAATTACAAAGTACTATTATAAAGGAATCCACTGTTCCAGAAATTTGGATCAGAAAAATGCTAAAAACTATTTTTGTACCTTTACACCCAAACTTCCCAGGTGGCGCTCATGGTAAAGAACCTGCTCGCCAGTGTAACAGAGGTTAAAGAGACGCGAGTTCAGTTCCTGAGTTGGGAAGATCCCCTGAAGGAGAGCATGGCAACCCACTCCAGTATTCTTGCCTGGAGAATTCCATGGACAGAGGAGCCTAGCAGGCTACAGCCCACAGGATTGCACTGAGTCAAATACGATTGAAGCAACTTAGCACGCAGGCACCATAATTATACATTTCATTGGATACATTCTTTAAAACAGGCGACATATTCATACAGAGTGAAGTAACCAGAAAACGAAAAACAAACATCGTATATTAATGCACGTGTATGGAATCTAGAAAGATGGTACAGATGAGCCTGTTTGCAAGGCAGGAATAGAGATGCAGATGTAGATAATATAGAAGTGGACACGGGAGAGGGGGGAATGGATTGACGTATACTATACACTACTGTGTGTAGAACAGATAGCTAGTGGGAAGCAGCTGTATAGCACAGGGAACTCAGCTCTGTGCTCTGCAATGATGTAGAGAGGTGTAATGGGGGAGGTGGGAGTGGGAGGAGGCTCAAGAGGGGGGATACGAGTATACATAGAGCTGATTTACTTTGCTGTACAGCAGAAACTAAAGCTGAAACTCCAGTACTTTGGCCACCTGATGCGAAGAGTTGACTCATTGGAAAAGACTCTGATGCTGGGAGGGATTGGAGGCAGGAGGAGAAGGGGATGACAGAGGATGAGATGGCTGCAGGGTGTCACTGACTCGATGAATGTGAGTCTGAGTGAACTCCGGGAGCTGGTGATGAACAGGGAGGCCTGGCGTCGCAGAGTCAGACACGACTGAGTTACTGAACTGAACTGAACTGAACAGCAGAAACTAACACAACATTGTAAAGCAATTATATACCAATTAAAAAAAAAGTATGACAGATTTTTGTAGCCAATGCAAATGCTATAATTTTTACAGTATTTAAAATTAAAATTTTAAATTCCAAAGAATTAAGTTTCAAATGAACATGAAAAGGTAATTCTTGTATATGTGCTCAAAAATACAGATACTAAGACCAAATTATGGCTAATATGCTAAATCTGCTTTAGATTATAAATCAGTGCATCCAAGAGAAATCACTGGAGTCGCCCTACTTTCTCCTTCCCAGCCTTCTCCTCTGGGCATTTATGTCAGATGATGTAGGAATGTGCAGAATTAGCATTCACTGGCTACTCACTGGTTATGCAGTATTCCCTCCAATTTGAATGATCTCAGCTGTTTTTTTTTTTTTTTCTCGCATCTGTTTATGGGTCAAATATACAAAAACTCAAAGCATGTTGATCCTGGTGAAATTTAGCAGAGAAAAACAGCTTTGGCCACAGAAGCTTGAAGAGCTTTACTGAAGGGAAAAAACTGGACATTTTCTCATCCTGGAGAGGAGCTGGATAGGATTCTAACTTTAATTTCCAATATGTCTCTAAAGGCTGGACCTTACTTAGGTAGTCTCATCTTAGGCCAAAATGAACAATTTCCATATTTGCAGCACAGTATTACTGCTCTATAAGTTAACTAATTCAGGAAAACTGGAAATGACATTATATGTAAGCAACTCTTTCACATCTGTACCCAAGTCTGAATTGGTAGTTCCTGAAAACAGGTATCATCTTCATAGCAGGGGGAAAAGCACATGATTCTGTATGTACCTATATACACATATATTCACATATGGCAAAGTATAATTTGGAAAATTTTTGTTAAGATATATAGGAAGATTGGGGCTTCCCAGATGGTAAAAAATCTGCCCACCAGTGCAGGAGGTGCACTATACAGAGGTTTGATCCCTAGGTCAGGAAGATCCCCTGGAGTAGGAAATGGAAACCCCTGCCAGTATTCTTGCCTGGAGAATCCCATGGACAGAGGAACCTAGTCAGCTACAGACCATGGGGTAGCAAAAAGTCGGACACTGAGCCTGCAAGCATAGGAAGATTACCTTTGTATTTAGAATACTGACCCAGCAAGGCTTGTAGCATATATTCATAAAGCAAATTAACTATACTCTTTCTGTGAGACTGGTTCTTCCCTTGTCCTTGCATGAAAACTTAAGCAGTCTTCATAGTTTTTCTGGTCATTCTTATTTATTAGAAACAGTTATTTGGTTATTCAAGTTTTCATCTCATTATAACAATCAATGAGACGAGGGTGGGGAAGAGCCCTTCCCTGATGGCTCATTTGGCAAGAATCTGCCTGCAGTGAAGAAGACCTGGGTTTGATGCCTCAGTCAGGAAGACCCCATGGAGAAGGGAATAGCAACCCACTCTAGTATTCTTGCCTGGAGAATCCCATAGACAGAGGAGCCTGGCAGGCTACAGTCTATGGGGTTGCAAAGAGTCTGACATGACTGAGTGACTAACACACACATATAACAATCAAAGTAAGAAGTCACAACTTAATTCTGGCTTTCTGGTAAAGGCTTCTCTCCTTATCCCCTGTCTTCAGGCCAGTTGCAGGCGTGAAGCTCACCGTTGCAGAGGCAGAGAAAGGAGGGTGCTGTCTGCTGCTTCTCTCTGTCCTCCTGGGGATGCTCCAGCTCCACATCTCAGTCAGATCTGCAGACTCCCACCCCCAAGGTAGGAGTGTGGGGATCGAGGGGACTTAATGGACAGCTTACTGGAAAAGTTCTTACTAAATTGGTACGACAGTACCATTCATGATCTAGTATAAAACTTTCTGGACTTGGCAGATGTTTAAAACTGACTCTTTTTCTTTCGTCAAAATATTTATTTTATGTAAATAAAGTGGCTACGCCACTTCTTAGTGGTGGCACGTGGGATCTTTGCTCTTCATTGCAGCATGTGGAATCTTTAGTTGCGGCATGCGAACTCTTAGTTGAAGCATGTGAACTCTGAGTTGCAGCATGTGGAATCTCTTTCCCTTGTGGAGAGTGAAGTCTTAGCCACTGGACCACGATGGAAGTCTCTTAAAATTGACACTTTCTCATTTTACATTTCCATGGGTTCTTCCAAGACCCACTCTCCTCTCCCTGTGGGTTCCCATGACAAGAGCTAATGCATCTCTGTTTTCTACTGTTCTTTAGCTTTCTTTATTTACTTGGCTTCTTTCTGCAGAGGACTATTTTTACCTCTTGGCTATTCTTTGGGGCTTAATCTAAGAAGACCCCATGCTGGCTTCCTAAGTGAGTGGCTTTCCAAGAATTGGTTCATGGAAAAACCACATTGTTTATCCCAGTGGCCTCTGGGAGAAGTATTTTACTGCCAGAATTCAGGAAAACCAGAAATCCGATTACAAAGTGGCCACATGACCCTTTGAGCAACTAACCAACCATTCCAAATGGAAAGTAAACAGTCCCATATTCCCAAGACCTCAGGTTCCCCCATAGTCTCCTTAAAGCCTCCTTTGTTGATTTAGCAGGACTAACCTCTCTCTCCCTTCCTTAACTCTGTGAATATAGTGAACTCTGAAAATTCTCTCTTCCAATCACCACTTCTTGATCATCTGAGGACTCAGAAGCAGACAGAATAGTTTAGAGCCCTATAGCCAATTATATTCTGCTTCTTTTACATGTCCGACAGGGTGGTTGTGATCCACCCTGTGGAAACTTTGGAAGTCCCAGCCAAAACTTCCACAAGAACTATTGTACACTTAAGTGAAAGATATATCCTATGACGTTGTTCAGTCACTCAGTCGTGTCCGACCCTTTGTGGCCCATGGACTGAAGCTCACAGGCTTCCCTGCCCTTCACTATCTCCTGGAGTTTGCTTAAACCCATGTCCACTGAGTCAGTGATGCCGTCCAATCACCTTATCCTTGCTGGCTGTCTTCTCCTCCTGCCCTCAATCTTTCCCAGCATCAGGGTTTTTTCCACTTAACTGGCTCTTCACAAAGTATTAGAGCTTCAGCTTCAGCATCAGTCCTTCCAATGAATATCCAGGGTTGGTTTCCTTTAGGATTGACTGGTTTGATCTTCTTATTGTGCAAGGGACTCTCAAGAGTCCTCTCCAACACCACACCTCCAAAGCATCAATTCTTCAGTGCTCAGTCTTCTTCATGGTCTAACTCTCACATCTGTACACAACTACTGGAAAAATCATAACTGAAGAGACTGACCTTTGTCAGCAAACTGATGTCTCTGCTTTTTAATACACTGTCTAGGTTTCTCATAGCTTTTCTTCCAAGGAATAAGCATCTTTTAATCCTAAAAATTTATTATATCCTATACAATAGTTAAATTTTAAAAGCTAAATTTTTTATTTTGTTATTACTCTGTTGTGTGTTATTTTTTTGAACTAGACTAGCTGAAATTATTTGTTTACTTCATCTTCCCCCACTCAAAGTGTGACCTTGCCTGTCATATTCATCACATCTCAAATACCTAGCACATAGAGGTCACTTAATATTTATTACATGCTTAACATTTCTATTTCCTTTTCAAAATGCAAATTCTTTTTGAGTATTCAACTACTGTAGATTCAGTATATCATCAAAAGGGACTGTTTATAGTGTTGTTAATTAATTTCAGAAACAANGATGGAAGTCTCTTAAAATTGACACTTTCTCATTTTACATTTCCATGGGTTCTTCCAAGACCCACTCTCCTCTCCCTGTGGGTTCCCATGACAAGAGCTAATGCATCTCTGTTTTCTACTGTTCTTTAGCTTTCTTTATTTACTTGGCTTCTTTCTGCAGAGGACTATTTTTACCTCTTGGCTATTCTTTGGGGCTTAATCTAAGAAGACCCCATGCTGGCTTCCTAAGTGAGTGGCTTTCCAAGAATTGGTTCATGGAAAAACCACATTGTTTATCCCAGTGGCCTCTGGGAGAAGTATTTTACTGCCAGAATTCAGGAAAACCAGAAATCCGATTACAAAGTGGCCACATGACCCTTTGAGCAACTAACCAACCATTCCAAATGGAAAGTAAACAGTCCCATATTCCCAAGACCTCAGGTTCCCCCATAGTCTCCTTAAAGTCTCCTTTGTTGATTTAGCAGGACTAACCTCTCTCTCCCTTCCTTAACTCTGTGAATATAGTGAACTCTGAAAATTCTCTCTTCCAATCACCACTTCTTGATCATCTGAGGACTCAGAAGCAGACAGAATAGTTTAGAGCCCTATAGCCAATTATATTCTGCTTCTTTTACATGTCCGACAGGGTGGTTGTGATCCACCCTGTGGAAACTTTGGAAGTCCCAGCCAAAACTTCCACAAGAACTATTGTACACTTAAGTGAAAGATATATCCTATGACGTTGTTCAGTCACTCAGTCGTGTCCGACCCTTTGTGGCCCATGGACTGAAGCTCACAGGCTTCCCTGCCCTTCACTATCTCCTGGAGTTTGCTTAAACCCATGTCCACTGAGTCAGTGATGCCGTCCAATCACCTTATCCTTGCTGGCTGTCTTCTCCTCCTGCCCTCAATCTTTCCCAGCATCAGGGTTTTTTCCACTTAACTGGCTCTTCACAAAGTATTAGAGCTTCAGCTTCAGCATCAGTCCTTCCAATGAATATCCAGGGTTGGTTTCCTTTAGGATTGACTGGTTTGATCTTCTTATTNGCTGAAACTCCAGTACTTTGGCCACCTCATGCCAAGAGTTGACTCATTGGAAAAGACTTTGATGCTGGGAGGGATTGGGAGCAGGAGGAGAAGGATACGACCAAGGATGAGATGGCTGAATGGCATCACTGACTTGATGGACGTAAGTCTGAGTGAACTCCGGGAGATGGTGATGGACAGGGAGGCCTGGCGTGCTGTGATTCATGGGGTCGCATAGAGTCGAACATGACTGAGCGACTGAACTGAACTGAACTGCATACCAAATGTTGGTTATGAGAAACTTTATGCACTGTTGGGAGAGCAAGCTGATAACACTGAGTGAAATTAATTATCCATATATTCTGTATACATATCATTCCTTCATCTGGGTTTACACTGTGTACAAGTTTTTAAGGAAACATTTATGACGATAATATCATTGCATTATTTGTGTTAGCAGAAGGTTATAAGAAGCCTTGATATCTGTCCCTAGGGAAATGGATTATCAGAATATGTGATAAATACATGCAATGAAATACAGTACAGTAGTAAGTAGTTAATCATTTTAAGTTATAACAATATGGATAGATCTCAGAAATATAGAATGAATTATATAGGCCAAAACAATTTATGTACATTCAAAACACACACATAGAAAGTAATATTATTTCTCAGGGTTATAGTTTCAGATGCCTAAGGACATATATTGAATATACTAATGTAAACATCTCTGATGGAAAGGACAATGTAAATGAGAATGGGTAGGACAAAGGGGAAAGAATAATCAAATAAAACGAGAGGAGCATTTCATGGACTTTATAATAAGAGTAGAAAATGAAATCTAAGAGCCATCTGACTCATGAATAATCAGTGTTTGTCCTAATTTGGGAGAGGAGTAAGTAATGTTCCCAGCAAAATGATGCACATATTTTAAAACAGATTCTGGGAGGATTTGAATGGCCTTATGCAGAAAACAGATGGATATCTGACTAGCATAAATCTTTGCTTTAAATAAATTTGTCCACTGAAAGTGTTAGAAATTAGTTTCAAATTAGCCTCCAGCAATCAATCAGTCTAGGAAAGGAGTGAAAATTTGAAAATGTGACTATTTAATATTCAGAGAGAATTGCTCTGTAAATCTGGAAAATACAAAATACTCTGTGAAAAGTTTGCCTTTTGTTCAGTTTCATGTAATCTGTCATGCAGTAGCTTAAAAAGCATCAGTTTGTTTTGTTCAGTGGTATTATCTCATTGCACATACTCACTGACTAAACCTTTTATTCAATAAAATTTTCCCTATCATTAATTTTCGTGTGAACGATATACTACAAATCATAGCTTGTAGATGCTGCTCTGTCATGCTTAGCATATTGCATTTTTCAATTGCTTTGATATTGTTGGTATTAATCTTAAAACTCTTTAAAGTCTTCTGGATAGTATGTCACTTTTGTCCATATTGTACTTAATAAATCATAGCAACATGAACTATATAATTAAATGAAAGTTAAATTCTAGGTGCTAAATATTCAAAGGCACTATTTTTTGATGG
>SJYW01053633.1:563724-582973 GCA_006410735.1 Raphicerus campestris
CTCTTGGACTGCAAGGAGATCCAACCAGTCCATCCTAAAGGAGACTAGTCCTGGGTGTTCTTTGGAAGGAATGATGCTAAAGCTGAAACTCCAGTACTTTGGCCACCTCATGCCAAGAGTTGACTCATTGGAAAAGACTTTGATGCTGGGAGGGATTGGGAGCAGGAGGAGAAGGGTATGACCAAGGATGAGATGGCTGGATGGCATCACGGACTCGATGGACATGAGTCTGAGTGAACTCCGGGAGATGGTGATGGACAAGGAGGCCTGGCGTGCTGTGATTCATGGGGTCGCATAGAGTCGAACATGACTGAGCGACTGAACTGAACTGAACTGAATACCAAATGTTGGTTATGAGAAACTTTATGCACTGTTGGGAGAGCAAGCTGATAACACTGAGTGAAATTAATTATCCATATATTCTGTATACATATCATTCCTTCATCTGGGTTTACACTGTGTACAAGTTTTTAAGGAAACATTTATGACGATAATATCATTGCATTATTTGTGTTAGCAGAAAGTTATAAGAAGCCTTGATATCTGTCCCTAGGGAAATGGATTATCAGAATATGTGATAAATACATGCAATGAAATACAGTACAGCAGTAAGTAGTTAATCATTTTAAGTTATAACAATATGGATAGATCTCAGAAATATAGAATGAATTATATAGGGCAAAACAATTTATGTACATTCAAAACACACACATAGAAAGTAATATTATTTCTCAGGGTTATAGTTTCAGACGCCTAAGGACATATATTGAATATACTAATGTAAACATCTCTGATGGGAAGGACAATGTAAATGAGAATGGGTAGGACAAAGGGGAAAGAATAATCAAATAAAACGAGAGGAGCATTTCATGGACTTTATAATAAGAGTAGAAAATGAAATCTGAGAGCCATCTGACTCATGAATAATCAGTGTTTGTCCTAATTTGGGAGAGGAGTAAGTAATGTTCCCAGCAAAATGATGCACATATTTTAAAACAGATTCTGGGAGGATTTGAATGGCCTTATGCAGAAAACAGATGGATATCTGACTAGCATAAATCTTTGCTTTAAATAAATTTGTCCACTGAAAGTGTTAGAAATTAGTTTCAAATTAGCCTCCAGCAATCAATCAGTCTAGGAAAGGAGTGAAAATTTGAAAATGTGACTATTTAATATTCAGAGAGAATTGCTCTGTAAATCTGGAAAATACAAAATACTCTGTGAAAAGTTTGCCTTTTGTTCAGTTTCATGTAATCTGTCATGCAGTAGCTTAAAAAGCATCAGTTTGTTTTGTTCAATGGTATTATCTCATTGCACATACTCACTGACTAAACCTTTTATTCGATAAAATTTTCCCTATCATTAATTTTCGTGTGAACGATATACTACAAATCATAGCTTGTAGATGCTGCTCTGTCATGCTTAGCATATTGCATTTTTCAATTGCTTTGATATTGTTGGTATTAATCTTAAAACTCTTTAAAGTCTTCTGGATAGTATGTCACTTTTGTCCATATTGTACTTAATAAATCATAGCAACATGAACTATATAATTAAATGAAAGTTAAATTCTAGGTGCTAAATATTCAAAGGCACTATTTTTTGATGGCCTAACCACATGCATGTTTTAATAGAAAATGTTTGCTATAATCATCTTTTCCTATCCCTCACATTTTAGAAGTAATATAATTTTTATTATTAATATTTTAAATAATATTTAATCATAGCAAATATCTCTACTAGAATATCTTGGAGCTTGCCCAAAATGTTTCTAATAATGTTATTTATATATATACTTATGTATGTCTTATTGTTCCACAATTTTGTGAATCTTATTTAATATTTCATGTTCTTTTTTAACTGGAAAGTGGGTCAGTGTACAAAAGTTCTTAGCATATTAATGCTCTTCTTTCAGATGTTTTTCATGCCTTATGTGTGTTAGTCACTCAATCGTGTCTGACTCTTTGTGACCCCATGGATTATAGTCTACCAGGTTCCTCTGTCCATGGAATTCTCCAGGTATGAATACTGGAGTGGGTTGCCATGCCCTTCTCCAGGGGATCTTCCTAATGCAGGGACTGAACCCAAGTTTTCCACATTGCATACAGATTTCTTTACCACTTGATCCACCAGGAAAGTCCCTGGTAAATTAAAATATGATAATATTTATAAGGCACCCAGAGAAAGTTATGTGAAGCCACTTGTAGCCAGAGGCAACTCCCTGCCCTGAAGGTCCTGCCCCACCATCCTGGGGCTGAAGGGGGAGCTATTTCCTACACATTTAACAACTCTGTGTTCCAGCCACCAGATTGGAAAGCTCAGAATTAATGCTTTTAAATTTTTTAGATGAAATAATTTATTTCCCAGCCTGTAGAGGTAAGAGTAAATCTAGAACATAGTGAGAACTCCTCTTTTATACAGAAAGAAGGAGTAAAAGATGGTAAGTTGTATGGCCCTTCAAAGAGTAGGGAAGACTCAGGGAAAATCTCTGGAGACTTTTTACTACTACTACTAGTATAATGATTTACATTTGGAATCATGATGTCAATATGTGTCTAGAATTAATAGTTTTTAAGGGATGCTAGTAATGCGGCAGACACAGAAAGGTGATAGGCAAGCAGGACAGGACACCTGGAAACAGTGGGGTGGATAAAGGAGACTACATTGCAGGTGAGACAAAGTTATTTGAGAGCAATGATTCACAAACTGCTCAGTCTTTCAGTGTCCAAGATAACTGGGTGAAACCCTGAATAGGCAATGACTGATCTGTCTGCACTCTCCACAGTGCATTCTTCAGGACATCTTTGTGACAAATTTCTAAGTATTTGGAGGGGCAGGGGAAAGATGAATCTCTTTATCAAATAAATGTGAGAAATTCTGAGATAAAGTTACACTTGATGCTTGATTTCTAAGTCTTTAATATACTGCTATTATTCGTATGTTTCCAGGAGGAAATAGTAACACATACCTTTTCTCAGATGAGCAAACTATAATATACACTCTTTCTCAAGTGTGTTTGGCCATGTGCACTTAATTCATTTTTTCTCAAAACATATTATTAACCCTCTCAGAACACTAGGGTTTTTTCCAAGATGAGAGTAGACCTATCCTACTGCCTTTAAATGTGTTGTTTGGAACAATATATACCAACTTTGAAGACTATTAACTGGTGGTAGTAACCTGTCCTGAAGTTGGAGCAATAGAAGTGTTTTTCCCTTTTTACCTCTAATTTGTTTTCTATCGNAACTATAATATACACTCTTTCTCAAGTGTGTTTGGCCATGTGCACTTAATTCATTTTTTCTCAAAACATATTATTAACCCCCTCAGAACACTAGGGTTTTTTTCCAAGATGAGAGTAGACCTATCCTACTGCCTTTAAATGTGTTGTTTGGAACAATATATACCAACTTTGAAAACTATTAACTGGTGGTAGTAACCTGTCCTGAGGTTGGAGCAATAGAAGTGTTTTTCCCTTTTTACCTCTAATTTGTTTTCTATCTCTAGTCAATATCTTTTCATATACAAAGTTGTCATACAAATAGATCTGTGACATGTTTCTCAATTTATATGAGATGATGTCATACATTTTAAACGATTCGATCAATTTTTCAAGTGGTTGCAATTTTTTGCTATTCAGGAAAAAAGGTTTGTGGAAAGTTATATATGGCTTTTATAACCTGTTAGTATTAATTTTATGTGTAATATTAATTTTTTAATGTGGTTAAGAAAATGTAGCAAATTAGAAATTAATAAAACTGATTAAGTTAATTTCAGTTGATGGTAAATTTTATTTGGGCTTCCTAGGTGGCGCTAGTGGTAAAGAATCTGCCTACCACTACAGGAGACATAAGAGATGTGGGTTTGATCCCTCGGTTGGGAAGATTTCCTGGAGAGGGTCATGGGAACCCACACCAGTATTCTTGCCTGGAGGATCCCATGGACAGAGGAGCCTCATAGGCTACAGTCCATGGGGTCACAAAGAGAAGGACATAACTGAAGTGACAGCACAAGCACAAGAAAATTTTGTCGGTAACCCAATTGTTTTGAATTTTTTGCTGATTTGTTCTTTATACACTATAGCTTTTCTAACTTTCTATATTGTTTTTACAGTGAAAAATCAGACTTCATTATATTTTTCTGTATGATATGTAAAACATAAGGTCCTAAGACACTGGAAAGAAATGTGCAAAATATAACCACAATTATCTTGGAGTGATGGGGCATTATGCAATTCAACTGTGAGGGCCCTCTGAATTCTACTTCTGCATTTTAGGAATTTATTATAAGGACAAATAAATATGTTCTTTAAAAAGATTTAATTGTCACCTGGATGATAAAGTGGTGCAACACTGTAAGCATCTAAAGTGAAGCAGCAGATAAACCTCCACAGGTCCTAGGGTCAGTAGGTCCTTCGCCTCCCATGCGACCTTCACTAAGTCACTGACCTGTTCTGAACGTCTTCCGTAAAACTGGAACGGTAATGCACCTACCTCACAGGAAATTAAAATAGGAAAATACTGTTTTCTGGATGACTAAACTGAAGATGTAACTGCCTACATAAAAATGAAAGTACTTCGGAAAAATCTCCAAGTTTATGATAACACAATTTAACAGTGTTTTGCTACTGATACAATCAGTTCAATCTTCAGTGAATTAAAGTTTGAGAAACCTTGAGGGAAATTATACAGAGTTAAAATTCTAAAATAATCAGCAGCAGCTCTGATGAGACAGTGGATATCCAGCCTGCCTCCTGTTGATGTTTATCTGCATTTTACATAGATCAACATTCTCTCAAGGAAGAGGTTCTGTTGCTTGTGTTCACTGAGACAAAGCCTACTATTGCTTTCAGTTCAGTTCAGTTCAGTCGCTCAGTCGTGTCCGACTCTTTTCGACCCCATGAATCGCAGCACGCCAGGCCTCCTTGTCCATCACCAGCTCCCGGAGTTCACTCAGACTCACGTCCATCGAGTCGGTGATGGTCTAGCTCAAAGATGCACATATACTTTTGGGGTTTTGATTCTGGAAATTATCCTATCTGGTTCTACACCATTTTGACATCAATGTAATTGTTGATTTTCCACCATGAGGAGTATAAAAGGAAAGATACGGCCTAGGCCTAGAGGCAGCAATGTATTTTAGATTAAGGGTGGCTGTGAATTCTATTTTCTCACACTGGTCCACCGAGTGAAATACTTCATGCTCTGTGTACTGGTGGGACAGAATGAAGCACACTGCTTTGAAACTTTTATCTTTAATTTTTACTATTGTATTTTCTTTCTTTTCAATTTAGAAAGATAATAAAAAAAAGAATGACAGGGGAAACTATGTTTCTATCTCAGTGTTTTGAACAAAGTAATCTATTGAATCTTTGACATTTTTGAGAAACCACCCACATGATTAAAAAAAAAGTTTGCTTCTTCTTGAGGCTCATTTAAAGGAACTTCAAATACAAGGAAATGCATGACAATTATCTTTTGATTCCTGCAATTCAGTGGGGCTCATTTAATGTTAAAATGCCAGTAAAAATTTTTGCTGCCCAGCAGAAACACCCAGATCAGATGGTCTTGATTACCTGTGACACTGACAATACATGTAAGAACAGACGCTGTATTTTGGAGCATACTGCTCTTACTGTGAAGGCTTTGAACAACTTTTTCAAAAACTTTCTATGTTGTACTGGGGTATAGCTGATTAACAACACTGTGATACTTTCAGGTAAACAGTGAGGGGACTCAGCCATCCATATAGTATCCATGGGCTTTCCCGATGGCTTAGTTGTCAAGAATCTACCTGCCATGCAGGAGACAAAGGAGACATGGGTTCAGTCCCTGGGTGGGGAAGATCCCCTGGAGGAGGAAATGGAAACCCACTGCAGTATTCTTGCCTGAGAAAAATCCCATGGACAGAGGAGCCTGGTGGGTGGCATAGAGTTGGACATGACTGAGCACATTCTCCCCCAAACTCCCCTTTCATCCAAGCTGCCACATAACATTGAGCAGAGTTCCATGTGCCATACAGTAGGACCTTGTTGGTTATCATTTTAAATATAGCGGTGTGGACATGTCTATCCCAAGCTCTCTAACTATCCCTTCCCAGCATTCTGCCCCCTGGCAACCATGAGTTTTTTCTCTAAGTGTTTGAGCCTAGGATAACGTTTAAGTGAGGATTCTTCCTCCATAATCTTTGTGAAAGAGATTCAAACTCCTTTGATCTAAGTGCAGATGTCACCCTGGGGCCACTGGTTGCTGGCTAGGGATGGCCAGCGGTAGATGCAAAGAAAAGGAAGAGACATGGCGCGCAGGCACAGGGGGGCTGGGTTTGGGTACAGGGGAAGAGACACAGGTAAGTGATCAGTGCACAACCAGGCATGTTTGTTCATCCATCAGATTTTTGTTATTGAGGGAGTACCACTTCTTAGTACTTCTTAGAAGAGAAGTACCACTATTAGTCAGGATCCAATCAGGAAAACAGGGTCCACACCATGTGGCTCAACAGGAGGAATTTAATATAGGAACCTGTTACAAAGGTCATGAAATCTGGGGCCACCATGCCTTTCTGCCCAGCGTCTTTACCATGGGGCTGTTTCTTTCACTTAAGGAAGAATTAAATAAAAACAGATATTTTCCAGTTGTTTCTTTCTTAAGAGTATTATTTTTCCCACTCAATCTTTAAAATATGCTTAACAGTTATTCTAAAACCCTTTCCTTATTTACTTTTCCTCATATGCAAATTAGACTCTGAAAAATACCTTCAAAAATGCAAAAATCAACAATGCAGATCACAGAAATAAAAAATGAAAAAAAAATCTTTAAAATACCTATCACTCTACATCCAGAGATAATAATTTCAAATCTTTGGTTGAAAAGTTTATAGAAAAATCTTAGTATACAGTCTTGTTACTAGCTTTTAACCTCCAATGAACATTTTTTTTTCCTACTTCATTAAATATTCTTCAGAAACTTTCCTTTTGGTGGATTCAATATATTCCAAGTCTAAATTTCTTTACCATTTTCCTACTGTTGGAAATTGAGTTTATTACCAACCATGTAATTTTAAATAACACTAAAATATAATATTCTTATAAATAAGCTTTTATTTTTGCCTCTTTGATTATTTCCAAAACTAAGAGAAGTCCTACCCTCTTTTTGTCTCTTCTTAATTTGTGAGAGGGGGAAAAAAGTCAGGACTAATTATGACTTAAATATGAGTAGTGCTAAATGACATGGTTTCTTAGAAATTAAAGAAAATTATAACTTTAAAATAAAATTATATATAAAAAATAACCAATTCCAGAAACCTCTAAAGTTTTCATGCCCTTTAGTCCCCTCAATGTTCTGTTCATGTTCTCTCTGTTTTCCTCTTAATGAACATAATTTTCACAGTGTCATCCTTCAAGAAAAAGAATCGGATTCTCTTATATAAATTTTATACTTTATTCATTTACTGTAATTGGAGGCAATATTATTTTCTACTATTTCAATAAACTGTACTTCAGCTGAATATACAGGCTTCGACATATATCTTTATACTTAATATTGTTTCTATGGGAAAATGTATTCAGAGATTCAAATACATATTTAAAAATAAAATTTAACAACACAATTTGCTTATAGGTAAAGGACGTTCAGTATTTCAAAAAGTAAAACATATTTGGTTAATTTCATTTCATTATTCACATATTACCAAATACCATTGTACTTTGATATATAGTTTATCAGGTCAAATATGAAAATCTCTTTTCTAAGAAATGTGTGTGTGCATTAAATATTAGATATGGTAGATTCTTTGAAGGATTTAGGCACTTGGAATTACTAGCTGACCCTTAAGTTATGTTGATTTCTAGAAGGAGACTATAAACTGTGTCAGTGACGATCCTGAGCAAATTTTGCACAATAGCATAGTCATCACTGTTGTTATCTTGCTTTATTTTCTTTTTTATAACACTTACCACTTGGTTTCTAATATATTTATATGTTTTTATTTTAAATTCCATCCTTCATTAGAGTATTAGCATCATGAGAGCAGATCATTTCTTTCATTCTCTGCTTTATTCACTGTCTTGTATATAGTAGGTGGTCAATTAATGCCTTATTTGAATGAATGACTATTGTGTGACTAAAATGTGAAGATTGTTTCAGATCTGATACAACAGAAATAACATATGAAATATTCAAAATTTTGTAAATAAGCCCAATTTTAAAAATTGCAAGTGTCATATTTTTATTATCATCCAAAGTATTTGTGAGTTGTTTTGTTTTGTAGATATGTTCATTTGTGTCATATTTTAGATTACACATATAAATAATATCTTGAAATAGTGTGTCAAATTTTGAGCTGTGTCTGTACCTAAAAGAAATGTGAATCTCAAAGCCTACATTACAAAACATGTATCTTTTTCTTTCCAAGTAAATTAAAAAATTTTGTCTTAAAAATATGTGAAATAGACCTAACTCTTTAAACCAAGCAGCATTGCTGATGATTTTAGAATGTGGTTGCCCTGACCTTCATGGAAAGTCACAAATATGTTTTTCATTTAATACAGACCTCATTTGCTTTATTCTTAATAAGTAAGTTAAATGTCCCACACCATAAAAATTACCGTTAGACAAAGGGTACTTTGTCTTCTGAAGGTAAGTATTCTGAAGCTAAGAATTCTCAATGATTCAAAGATAAACGTTAGTCTTTATAGAGGGGCAAGGCTACAAAGAAATAATAAGATGACTAGGGTCAAATTTAGTCTGGCTTTTTTCCCCCAGCAACTCTTAGGGATTTGTTATAGTGTTTAAGAGAAGTTCCCAAAGGTAAATGAGGGAATGGAATTAGAATAGATTTTAAACAAACGTTTATTAAGATCCACAACTGTATTCACTATTGGTAACTGGAACTTCAAAGCAGAGTAATGAATTTAAATACATAGTAACAGAAAAAAATTTTTTTTTAATTTATAGAAAGAACAAGTTAGGTTGGAAAGAATCATTACCATCAATCAGTCTTAGAACTGAAGCCTTTATTTTATGCATGCTTGAGAGGTAAACTGGTTAATGTATCTATGGCCTGCACATTTCCACTGTATTTCTTTTCTCTCTCTTTTCCACTCTACCCTTCATTTTTCAGACCCCTTCCACCTCTCCCAGCACAGTCACCCCACACATTCATGCACAGGCACAAGTCTGTCTTTGGTATGAAGCATCTTAGGGTTATTGGTAACTCATCTTACTAATGGACCCAGTTACAACGATCTCATTACTAAAGTTAAAACAATAGCTGCCTATTACCACAGAAATGTGTGCAAATGATTAAAAAAGTAATTCCCTTTTCTTCTTCTAAATTGCATAGACTGTAATGAAAGCAATTACTTTTGCCATTTCCTGTGTTATCAGAATGTTCATATCACTGCAGAAGTAAGAAAAGTTTTTCTATTTGGTTTGGCCTCTGCAATCACAACAAAAGGTATTTATATAAACGGCCAGAAAACCATCAAGAAATTTTACTCAATAATCCCAATGCTATCAAATCTATCCTAAGAAAATATTCTAAAATAGTGAAAATTATGAATACAAGCATGGCTGCAGGCAACAAAATGAATTCAAGGTAAATTAAACAAGTAGGAGAATTTGTTGAAAAGATAACTCAGAAATTGAATTTGTAAAACAGAATTGAATTTGTGAAACTGTAAAACAGTTTCAGGAACAGATAGGAGCTAAGAAACAACCCTAGAGTGGGTCAGAGCTACAGGAATTCCTAGAATCTCTTATCATTGTGCTACCACTGGAATTAATCAGCTCTAACTACATTTTCTTTCTTGATTTTTACATGCTTAAGATTCAAAAGGTAAGGAAAAAGGGGGACTAATTAAAATCAGAAATGAAAGGGAGATATTACAACTGATACCACAGAAATACAAAGGACCATAAGAGACTACTATAAACAATAGCATGTCAACAAATTGGACAACCTAGAAGAAATGGAAGAATTTCTAAAAACATACAACCTATCAAGACTGAATCATGGTGGAAGAGAAAATCTAAACAGACCAATTAACTGGTAATGAAACAGAATCAGTAAAAACCTCCCAGAAAACAAAAGTTTAAAACTTCACTGATGAATTCTACCAAACATTCAAAACAGAATTAAACCAACCCCTCTCAAACTCTTCAAAAATAGAAGAGGAGAAAACCTTTTAAACTCATTTAAGGAGGTCAGCATTACCCTGATACCAACACCAGACAGGATACCAAAGGAAAGAAATTATAGGTCAATATTATTGATGGATCAGAGAAGGCAATGGCACCCCACTCCAGTACTCTTGCCTGGAGAATCCCAGAGATGGGGGAGCCTGGTGGGCTGCAGTCCATGGGGTCGCTAAGAGTCGGGCACGACTGAGTGAATTCACTTTCACTTTTCACTTTCATGCACTGGAGAAGGAAATGGCAACCCACTCCAGTGTTCTTGCCTGGAGAATCCCAGGGACGGAGAGCCTGGTGGGCTGCCGTCTATAGGGTTGCACAGAGCTGGATACGACTGAAGTGACTTAGCAGCAGCAGCATTATTGATGGATGTAGATGCAAAAATCCTGAAAAAAATATTAGCAAACTGATTTCAACAATAGACTTTAAGGATCACACACCATGATCAAGTAAAATTTTTTCCAGGGGTGTAAGTATCATTCAATATCTGNTCTAAGAAATGTGTGTGTGCATTAAATATTAGATATGGTAGATTCTTTGAAGGATTTAGGCACTTGGAATTACTAGCTGACCCTTAAGTTATGTTGATTTCTAGAAGGAGACTATAAACTGTGTCAGTGACGATCCTGAGCAAATTTTGCACAATAGCATAGTCATCACTGTTGTTATCTTGCTTTATTTTCTTTTTTATAACACTTACCACTTGGTTTCTAATATATTTATATGTTTTTATTTTAAATTCCATCCTTCATTAGAGTATTAGCATCATGAGAGCAGATCATTTCTTTCATTCTCTGCTTTATTCACTGTCTTGTATATAGTAGGTGGTCAATTAATGCCTTATTTGAATGAATGACTATTGTGTGACTAAAATGTGAAGATTGTTTCAGATCTGATACAACAGAAATAACATATGAAATATTCAAAATTTTGTAAATAAGCCCAATTTTAAAAATTGCAAGTGTCATATTTTTATTATCATCCAAAGTATTTGTGAGTTGTTTTGTTTTGTAGATATGTTCATTTGTGTCATATTTTAGATTACACATATAAATAATATCTTGAAATAGTGTGTCAAATTTTGAGCTGTGTCTGTACCTAAAAGAAATGTGAATCTCAAAGCCTACATTACAAAACATGTATCTTTTTCTTTCCAAGTAAATTAAAAAATTTTGTCTTAAAAATATGTGAAATAGACCTAACTCTTTAAACCAAGCAGCATTGCTGATGATTTTAGAATGTGGTTGCCCTGACCTTCATGGAAAGTCACAAATATGTTTTTCATTTAATACAGACCTCATTTGCTTTATTCTTAATAAGTAAGTTAAATGTCCCACACCATAAAAATTACCGTTAGACAAAGGGTACTTTGTCTTCTGAAGGTAAGTATTCTGAAGCTAAGAATTCTCAATGATTCAAAGATAAACGTTAGTCTTTATAGAGGGGCAAGGCTACAAAGAAATAATAAGATGACTAGGGTCAAATTTAGTCTGGCTTTTTTCCCCCAGCAACTCTTAGGGATTTGTTATAGTGTTTAAGAGAAGTTCCCAAAGGTAAATGAGGGAATGGAATTAGAATAGATTTTAAACAAACGTTTATTAAGATCCACAACTGTATTCACTATTGGTAACTGGAACTTCAAAGCAGAGTAATGAATTTAAATACATAGTAACAGAAAAAAATTTTTTTTTAATTTATAGAAAGAACAAGTTAGGTTGGAAAGAATCATTACCATCAATCAGTCTTAGAACTGAAGCCTTTATTTTATGCATGCTTGAGAGGTAAACTGGTTAATGTATCTATGGCCTGCACATTTCCACTGTATTTCTTTTCTCTCTCTTTTCCACTCTACCCTTCATTTTTCAGACCCCTTCCACCTCTCCCAGCACAGTCACCCCACACATTCATGCACAGGCACAAGTCTGTCTTTGGTATGAAGCATCTTAGGGTTATTGGTAACTCATCTTACTAATGGACCCAGTTACAACGATCTCATTACTAAAGTTAAAACAATAGCTGCCTATTACCACAGAAATGTGTGCAAATGATTAAAAAAGTAATTCCCTTTTCTTCTTCTAAATTGCATAGACTGTAATGAAAGCAATTACTTTTGCCATTTCCTGTGTTATCAGAATGTTCATATCACTGCAGAAGTAAGAAAAGTTTTTCTATTTGGTTTGGCCTCTGCAATCACAACAAAAGGTATTTATATAAACGGCCAGAAAACCATCAAGAAATTTTACTCAATAATCCCAATGCTATCAAATCTATCCTAAGAAAATATTCTAAAATAGTGAAAATTATGAATACAAGCATGGCTGCAGGCAACAAAATGAATTCAAGGTAAATTAAACAAGTAGGAGAATTTGTTGAAAAGATAACTCAGAAATTGAATTTGTAAAACAGAATTGAATTTGTGAAACTGTAAAACAGTTTCAGGAACAGATAGGAGCTAAGAAACAACCCTAGAGTGGGTCAGAGCTACAGGAATTCCTAGAATCTCTTATCATTGTGCTACCACTGGAATTAATCAGCTCTAACTACATTTTCTTTCTTGATTTTTACATGCTTAAGATTCAAAAGGTAAGGAAAAAGGGGGACTAATTAAAATCAGAAATGAAAGGGAGATATTACAACTGATACCACAGAAATACAAAGGACCATAAGAGACTACTATAAACAATAGCATGTCAACAAATTGGACAACCTAGAAGAAATGGAAGAATTTCTAAAAACATACAACCTATCAAGACTGAATCATGGTGGAAGAGAAAATCTAAACAGACCAATTAACTGGTAATGAAACAGAATCAGTAAAAACCTCCCAGAAAACAAAAGTTTAAAACTTCACTGATGAATTCTACCAAACATTCAAAACAGAATTAAACCAACCCCTCTCAAACTCTTCAAAAATAGAAGAGGAGAAAACCTTTTAAACTCATTTAAGGAGGTCAGCATTACCCTGATACCAACACCAGACAGGATACCAAAGGAAAGAAATTATAGGTCAATATTATTGATGGATCAGAGAAGGCAATGGCACCCCACTCCAGTACTCTTGCCTGGAGAATCCCAGAGATGGGGGAGCCTGGTGGGCTGCAGTCCATGGGGTCGCTAAGAGTCGGGCACGACTGAGTGATTTCACTTTCACTTTTCACTTTCATGCACTGGAGAAGGAAATGGCAACCCACTCCAGTGTTCTTGCCTGGAGAATCCCAGGGACGGAGAGCCTGGTGGGCTGCCGTCTATAGGGTTGCACAGAGCTGGATACGACTGAAGTGACTTAGCAGCAGCAGCATTATTGATGGATGTAGATGCAAAAATCCTGAAAAAAATATTAGCAAACTGATTTCAACAATAGACTTTAAGGATCACACACCATGATCAAGTAAAATTTTTTCCAGGGGTGTAAGTATCATTCAATATCTGCAATGAAGTCAATGTGATATACCACATTAACAAAATGAAGGATAAAAATTATGATCATCTAAACTGAAAAAAAAAAAAGCATTTGACAAAAGTCAACATCTATGTACAAAAAAAAATCTCTAAACAAAATGAGAATAGAGGGAATGCACCTCGACATAATAGGGGCTGTACACGACAAACCTACAGCTACCATCACCAGTTCAGTTCAGTCACTCAGTTGTGTCCGACTCTTTGCGACCCCATGAATCACAGCATGCCAGGCCTCTCTGTCCATCACCGACTGATGGAGTTCACCCAAACTCATGTCCGTTGAGTCAGTGATGCCATCCAGCCATCTCATCCTCTGTTGTCCCCTTCTCCTCCTGCCCCCAATCCCTCCCAGCATTAGGGTCTTTTCCAATGAGTCAACTCTTCGCATGAGGTGGCCAAAGTATTGGAGTTTCAGCTTTAGCATCAGTCCTTCCAATGAACACCCAGGACTGATCTCCTTTAGGATGGACTGGTTGGATCTTCTTGTAATCCAAGGGACTCTCAAAAGTCTTCTCCAACACCACACTTCAAAAGCATCAATTCTTCGGTGCTCAGCTTTCTTCAAAGTCCAACTCTCACATCCATACATGACCACTGGAAAAAACATAGCCTTGGCTAGATGGACCTTTAACATCATACTCAATGGTGAAAAGCTGAAAGTCTTTCCTCTAAGATGAGAAACAAAACAAAGATGTTCACTGTCACCAGTTATTTTCAACACAGTATAGGAAATTCTACACAAGAGTAATTAGGTGAGAAAAAGAAATAAAAGACATCTAAACTGGAAAGGAAGAAGTAAACCTGTCACTTTCAGATGACAAGATATTATATGCAAAAAACCCTAAAGATGCCATCAAAAACTGTTAGAGCTAATAAACAAAATCAGTAAAGCTGCAGGATATAAAATCAATATGCAAAAATTTGGTGTGTTCCTGTACACAAATAAACTAACATAAAGAGAAATAAAGAAAACAATCTCATTTACATCAAAAAGAATAAAGTTTTCAGGAACAAATTTAACCAAGAAGCTGAAAGGCTTATATATTGAAAACTAGGAAATTTCTTGGCAGTCCAGTGGTTAAGACACAGCTCTTTCAATGTGGGGGCCTGTGTTTGACTGAAATAGATGAAAATAACAAAATGGGAAAGACTAGCGATCTCTTCAAGAAAAAGAAATACCAAGGGAACTTTTCATGCAAAGATGGGCAAAATAAAGGACAGAAATGGTATGGACCTAACAGAAGCAGAAGATATTAAGAAGAGGTGGCAAGCATACACAGAAGAACAATACAAAAAAGATCTTCATGACCCAGATAACCACAATGCTGTGACCACTTACCTAGAGCCAGACATCTTGGAATACAAAGTCAGGTGGGTCTTGGGAAGCATCACTATGAACAAAGCTAGTGGAGGTGATGGAATTCCAGTGGAACTATTTCAAATCCTAAAAGATGATGCTATGAAACACTCAATATGCCAGCAAATTTGGAAAATTCAGCAGTGGCTACAGGACTGGAAAAGGTCAGTTTTCATTCCAATCCCAAAGAAAGGTAATCCCAAAGGATGCTCAAACTACCGCAGAAGTATACTCATCTCACACACTAATAAAGTAATACTCAAAATTCTCCAAGCCAGGCTTCAACAGTATGTGAACTGTGAACTTCCAGATGTTCAAACTGTATTTAGAAAAGGCAGAGGAATCAGAGATCAAGTTGCCAACATCTGTTGTAGCTGTCGATTTTACTGGCGCTATGAAATCTAATTATGCTTTTGAGATTTTTCTTTTTTTCTTTCAATCACACTTTTTATTGCTGTTAGAAACTTCTGCCTCTATGTTGGGCTTTTGCAGTTATGTGAAGTTTTCCTTTTTTTCCTTTCCTCTTCCCTTTTTTTCTAATTTTTTAAAACCTATTGTTTTTTCTGCATTTATTACTTTGCTTGCATTTCCTACTGTTCTTTTCCCCTTGCAGTTATCATTAATGTATATAAATCTTCTTTATCTGTCTCTGTTTAGCTTTGCATATTTATTTTTTCTTTCTTTTCTTACTTACCTTTCCTCTCAACATATGTTAGTTTTGTTTTCATTGCTTTATTCCAAACTTGGCCCCTTGCTTTAGTTTTGTTTTCCCTTGCTAAAGTTTTGTGCTTTAGTTAGTTTTGTTCTTAACTGATAGATATAATTTTTTGTTTTCTTTGTTCACCAGGTCACTCTATTGTACTTTATTTCCGTTGGACTGTTTTGATTTTGCTTATGGATGTATATGTATATGTACATGATTTTAATTATTATTTGCTGATTATGTAACTGCCATTAGTCTGGGATTCATCTTTGGTTTCTCATTTTTGGCCATGTGTTTTTATCTTACTTAATGACATAACACGGAGAAGGCGATGGCATCCCACTCTGGTATTCTTGCCTGGAAAATCCCATGGACAGAGGAGCCTGGTAGGCTGCGATCCATGGGGTCGTGAAGAGTCAGACAAGACTGAGTGACTTCCCTTCCACTTTTCACTTTCATGTATTGGAGAAGGAAATGGCAACCCACTCCAGTGTTCTCGCCTGGAGAATCCCAGGGACAGGGGAGCCTGGTGGGCTGCCGTCTATGGGGTCACATAGAATCGGACACGACTGAAGTGACTTAGCTGCAGTAGCAATGACATAACAAACCACTTGCGGAATTTCATTCCTGACCAGAGATCAAGCCCTGAACCTTTGGATTGGGAGCACTGACTCAGAGACACTAGACTACCAGAGAACTAACCCTAGGGAGTATCAAATAGTGAGAAGTCACACAAAGGAAACCACTGAATACAAGACCCAGAATCACCCAAACACCAGTAGCACCCTGTGCAGGATGCCTCATCCAAAGAACAAACAAAACAAAAACACAAACAGAATTAGCAGCAGACAGGATTACCACCTTACTCAGCCTTACTCATCAGAGGAAAAAAAAACAACAGCATAAATCTCACCCTATACAAAGCTTACACAAACCACTGCACCAAACGTAGGAGAACAGAAACCAAAAGGAAAAAAGAATTCAACCTTCAAGCCTGGGAAAAGGAGACCTCAAACACAATAAATTAAAAAATTAATGATGAAAAGGCAGAGAAATACTGCACAAATGAAGAAACAAACTTGAAACACAGAAGTCCAAATAAATGAATAGGAAACAGGCAAACTACTTGAAAAAGAATTCAGAATAAGGATGGTAAATATGATCAAAACTCTAGAAAACAAAATGGAGAAAATGCAAGAATCAATTAACAAAAACTTAGAGGAATTAAAGAATAGACATACAGAGTCAAACAACACAATTACTGAAATTAAAAATACTCTGCTGCTGCTGCTAAGTGGCTTCAGTCGTGTCCGACTCTGTGTGACCCCATAGATGGCAGCCCACCAGGCTCCCCTGTCCCTGGGATTCTCCAGGCAAGAACACTGGAGTGGGTTGCCATTTCCTTCTCCAATGCATGAAACTGAAAAGTGAAAGTGAAGTTCCTCGGTCATGTCTGACTCTTAGCAACCCCATGGACTGCAGCCTACCAGGCTCCTCTGTCTATGGGATTTTCCAGGCAAGAGTATTGGAATGGGGTGCCATTGCCTTCTCTGAAAAATACTCTACAAGGAATCAATAGAGAATGTCTGAAGCAGAAGAATGAATCAGTGAGCTGGAAGATAAAATGGTGGAAATAGCTTCTGAAGAGCAGAATAAAGTAGAAAGAATGAAAAGAACTGAGGATAGTCTCAGAGACCTATGGGGACAATATCAAACACACCAACATTCAAATTATAGGGGCCCCAGAAGAAGAGAAAAAGAAAGGGTGTGAGCAAATTTTTGAAGAGACTATAGGTGAAAATTTCCCCAACATGAAAAAGGAAATAGTCAATTAAGTCCAAGAGGTGCAAAGTGTCCCATACAGGATAAACCCAAGGAGAAATATGCCACAAAACACATACTAATCAAACTAACAAAGATTAAACACAAATAAAGAATATTAAAAGCAGCAAGGGAAAAGCACAAGTAACATACAAGAGAGAGCCCATATGTCTAACAGCTGATCTTTCAGGAGAAACTCTGCAGGCCAGAACAGAATGGTAGGATATAAATAAAGTACTGAAAGGGGAAAATCTTACTCTGTCTGGAAAGGATCTCATTCAAAATTGATGGAGAAATCAAAAGCTTTTCAGAAAAGCAAAGTTAAGAGAATTCAGTACCACCAAACTAACTTTACAACAAATGTTCAGTTAAGTTCAATTCTGTTCAGTCATTCAGTCGTGTCCGACTCTTTGCGACCCCATGAATCACAGCACTCCAGGCCTCCCTGTCCATCACTAACTCCCAGAGTTCACTCAAACTCACATCCATTGAGTTGGTGATGCCATCCAGCCATCTTATCCTCTGTTGTCCCCTTCTCCTCCTGCCCCCAATCCCTCCCAGCATCAGAGTCTTTCCAATGAGTCAACTCTTGGCATGAGGTGGCCAAAGTATTGGAGTTTCAGCTTTAGCATCATTCCTTCCAAAGAACACCCAGGATTGATCTTTAGGATGGACTGGTTAGATCTCCTTGCAGTCCAAGGGACTCTCAAGAGTCTTCTCCAACACCACAGTTCAAAAGGATCAATTCCCGGTGCTCAGCTTTCTTCAAAGTCCAACTCTCACATCCATACATGACCACTGGGAAAACCATAGCCTTGACTAGATGGACCTTTGTTGGCGAAGTAATGTCTCTGCTTTTTAATATGCTCTCTTGGTTGGTCATAACTTTCCTTCCAAGGAGTAAGCGTCTTTTAATTTCATGGCTGCAGTTACCATCTGCAGTGATTTTGGAGCCCCCCAAAATAAAGTCTGACATTGTTTCCACTGTTTCCTCATCTAGTTCCCATGAAGTGATGGGGCCGGATGCCATGATCTTCGTTTTCTGAATGTTGAGCTTTAAGCCAACTTTTTCACTCTCCTCTTTCACTTTCATCAAGAGGCTTTTTAGTTCCTCTTCACTTTTTGCCATAAGGGTGGTGTCATCTGCATACCTGAGGTTATTGATATTTCTCCTGGCAATCTTGATTCCAGCTTGTGCTTCATCCAGCCCAGTGTTTCTCATGATGTACTCTGCATATAAGTTAAATAAGCAGGGTGACAATATACAGCCTTGACGTCCTCCTTTTCCTATTTGGAACCAGTCTGTTGTTCCATGTCCAGTTCTAACTGTTGCTTCCTGATCTGCATATAGGTATCTCAAGAGGCAGGTCAGGTGGTCTGGTATTCCCATCTCTTTTAGAATTTTCCACAGTTAAAGGGACTTATATAGTCAAGGAATACAAGAGTAGAAAACAGATTTACAAAATCAAACCCCAGACAATTAAGAAAATGGCAATAGGAACATATATATAAATAATTACTTTAAATGTAAATTGATTAAATGCTCCAACCAAAAGACACAGATTGGTTGAATCGATTAAAAAACAAGACCCATATAAATGCTGTCTACAAGAAACCTACTTCAGACCTAAAGACATATAGACTGAAATAGAGTGGATGGAAAAATATATTCCATGAAAATGGAAGCAAAAGAAAGCTGGAGTAGCAATCTTCATATCA